>CM040396.1:6843383-7128792 GCA_022702515.1 Ilyophis sp. 1 JC-2022 | reverse complement strand
TCCGATACAAACACATAATGAGCATTGATAAATCTAATTGTGCACAGTAAATATATATAGTAAATATATGGAAATATAAATCCTCCTAATAACGACCTATTTGGTGAAAAACACTGTCTTTGTCACGCAGACCACACATTTCAGTTGAGAATAATTGTGTGCATGATATTTTTCTCCTTTAATTATAGGCTAAAAGCCTGATGCAATGTGTTTTTGTAGGAGTGAGTGAGAGTAACAGTTAAATGTCGGCACGGGAGAGGGCAGATGTTGTGGGTCAGAGATGACATGGGTGTGGCCAGACATTATGCGGGTGTGGTCAGACATTATGCGGGTGTGGCCACTCATGCTGTGGGTGGGACCTGTATGAAGCAGCTCCTGCAGGGCTCTGGGACTTACCTCCACAATAACGGTCAAGTCTTCTCCACCTTGCCACTCTTCTTCGTACACATCTTTCAGCGACTGGGACAGGCGTTTGGAGGTCTCGCGCATCACTGTGGAGGAGAGCAGGAGAGTAATCTCACAAAGCCAGGAATTAAATACCTCTAATGACATCATACAGTCTCTCACATAACATAGCCAGTAGTGAGATGCCTCTAATGACATCACAAACTCTCACATAGCATAGCCAGTCGTGAGATACCTCTAATGACATCATACAGTCTCTCACATAACATAGCCAGTAGTAACATGCCTCTAATGACATCATACAGACTCACATAGCATAGCCAGTCGTGAGGTACCTCTAATGACATCATACAGACTCACACATAGCATAGCCAGTAGTAACATGCCTCTGACGTCACTCTATTGCTCCAGGTCCCAGCTGTAGATACACTAAAGTTTGCTCACTACTAAGCACAACGTGATCATGGGATTGTCAAGACAATGAATATGTACATAGAAAATACATTTTAACCATCCTATAACCTGGTTTCATTGCTTACCATGAAAGATGAAACTAGGAAGGTTAAAATAATAAAGGACAAACAGGACGGCTTGTTCCTCCTGATGGTTATTTTGGGCAAGCTGGTGCTACCGTACTATTTCGCTGTGTCTAAAGGTCAAACTATCAGTGGTTTCCAGTAACATGGCACTATGAATGTGGAGAGAGACAGTGGTTTCTTCTGGCTGCAGTCTTGAGACTCACTCTTATCAACAAATTTCAAAAACAATGCTGTGTTGACCCTTCTTTGGGAACAGGCAGTGTATCTGAAGGCCACGGAAACAGCAGTGCAGCAAACAGAATGCTTTGTGGTCTAACAACCAGCTCAACCCACTTCTTCCTCAGCCCACTTTCACTCTCGATTCCCAGAATAGAGCTGTGAATTAACTAAAGAATCCTACGCTAAAGATACGGCCAAATTCGATCTCTCTTAAGCGATCCGCCCCAACACACAAGTACAGCCGTTTTTTTACACAGGCAGGAGGTTAACATGTGCTTTTCTAGAGTATAATTTGACTAATGCATTGCTTTCTTTTAGTCTCCCAAAAAATAAAACATAAAAATTTGTTCTTAGACCACACATCAAAACTAATAATAGAGCCACACTTTACACACTTGAACTTGAATCATAATGCTGGTTGCCTGTGTGTTTCATAGCTTAAAATAACTTTGTTACATAACTTAGTTATTTAGCTTGTTTTTAAGAAATTAAATGGCTGAGCATATAAACTACGCACAAATTACGTTTAAGAAAAACACCCGCCTCAATCCTCCCACAGATCTGAGGAAGCTTGTTTTCATTACAACCCTGAGATACACTGCTGGAGTGCTCTGAGCCTCTTAAGTTTGTATACGCTCAATTTTGGAACGCCATAGCCCAGTAGGTCAGAAGCACAACATTCACTGATATTTCACAATATTTTATTATTGCTTTCAGCTGACTCTCCAGTACTTACCAGTTTCATAACTTATATTTCAGTGTCTGTTGTTTTGTTACTTGCCAAGAACCCTTAACACCAGGAAGTTGAGGTTTAGACCCCAACATTGCCGATATAACTGGGGTGCTCTGTACGGATGGAAATTCAGAAAGCGATATGATGAACAGAGACAGGAGAGTACCTTTCACAGCGCTGAAGTATGACTTTATGTCTTTGAAAATCCGGTTTCCATCACTCTGAAATTAAAGGAGAATGTGGCTTCAATTTTCTGAGGCTCTCCGTTGCTTCAATGTTATGTAACAAATGTTTTGCGAACGTTTCATCCTTTCACAGCTCGTACATTTAACATATTTTTGGACGAATGATAGATGGATCATACAGATGAAAAATATGCGTGAAAGACAAAGTATCAGCAATAACTGTCAGAAGAACCATCAAAACTAAATAAAAAAATAAAGCTGTATTTATTCAATTATATTTATCAGATGTGACTTTTTTTTCCCCATTTCAGAAAGTTCCCATTTTGCTTGAAATACTTCATAACCAGATGTTCCAGAACAACTAATGAGTGACTCATGAGTGACCTCACAATGGGCCCTACGTAACCATTAGTAACAGAAACACTGATTATGCGGAGGCTAGTGTGCACATGTCACTTATGTGAGCAAAAACTGTACTGTGGTGAAACATCCTACGCCTGAGGGCAGAGACACTTCCTGTGTTGCAGACAAGAGTGCGCTCAAACAAAACGTCTCGGTACAAACTTTTACCACCTTTGAAGACCGAAGACTCTATACCGCACACACAAACACGCACACATAAAGCTGTGCACAGCATTAAATTTACTTGGCATAATTAGATTTTTTAAATGAGCTGAAATGACACGAGTCCACACAGGCTCAAATTTGTTGACTGTCTAAGTGAAAAGAAGTTAACACAATCGATACACTTGTACAGATAAACAGAGAAACTAAAACCTGTTTCTCAGGCACTTTAAAATTGGTAGCTGACCAACACCGGGAAAAGGTGATTTGATTTCATATACAAATTAGATAACTAACAGCAGGAAGACAATGAGAACCAGGGAAATGGAGGATGAGGTCAACAGGCAACACGGCTCAGAGAGGTGAGAAATTCAAACGTTATGACCCGCGGTGGGTTGTGGGAGCTCTGCTGTACCTGTTGCTTGTGGAGGTTCTGAGAACATTGCTCAAATTGTTCATCTTTGGTCTCCACCGTTTTCCCCAGCTTCTGCAAGACCTGCAATACAGTGAAACATCTACAGGTCACATCCGTCTGTCCTTCACATCCATCCATGGATTCTCCACAATATCCATCTTCTCACCATGGCTGCATTCGGAACGGCTCCCCATACACTTTATAGTCCACTATTTAGGGGATTGGCTATTTTGATGGTTTCCGAATTCTCAATTGAGAATTCACTATATATATATATATAGTATATATACTATAAAGAGTATAGGTAGCCATTCCAAATGCAGTCCATGTCAAAACCTCCATCTGTATGTCATATGCACGTACTCATCACACCCATCCATACGTCACATCCATCCATTGATCACATCAGTCTTTTCATATTTCACATCCATCCATCTGCCACATTCACCTGGACATCACATCTGTGCGTCACATCTGTCGGTTGCCATTTTACACTGGAAATTCATATAGGTATTGGTGCTGCTCTGCTAAGACTTTGTAAATGCACTGGTGGTACCGGACAGACAAAAAAAAAAAGAAGAACATCCAAGTAGATATTGATCAACGTTACCATTTCCTGGCATTTACAGCATAAAAAAAATTCACATCCTTTTGCTCCTTTCCCAAAAACTGCAATCTCTGCCCCTGAAATATGGGTCTAAGGCGCTAGCATAGAGCTGCATTCTCGGATTATTAAGATTGTTTTCAGCAGCGCAGAACCGGAGCGGTACCCGGGCTCTGCGGCCAACCAGGAGCCACGCACAGGCACGAGAGAGGAAGTGTACACAGAGGGCAGGAAGCAGCAGGCCTCGGCCCAGAGAACAGACGCGCCCATTCGCGCCGCCGTGTCCCCACAGCTGCGACGGACAAACAAACAGCTCCAGGAACGAAGGGAAGACGTTAGCCCGCCGAGGTCCATGGAGGCAATACCTCTGGACTTTACTCTGGTATCTGGTGCTCAACATTTACAATAGCTGTCAATCTTAAGGATCCCTGGCATTACACAGGGTGGCAGGACAGGCAGATACAGACTTCATTGTCCCTCTAAGAGGACATTGTTTTCATAGCGGGTGCAGATGACCTGAGAAAAACGAATTTCGGGTAACCAACAAAAACACATAAATCACAATGCTTTTATTCACAGCAGATAAGCTCCTGACAAACACAGGGGTTGGAGCTTAGAGGCCTGTGCCGTTTTAGTCTATGATAAGTGACACATTTGACTCCAAACATGCGTTCTTGCAGGACAGGCACTGATACCTGTGTCCACAATCACTACCCCCCCACACACACCCCCTCACCCTCACCCCCGGTCCACAATTGATGCACCTTAAGTGTTTATAGACAAGTACATACAGTTTAAAGCATAGATAATCATCAGAAACCTGCCTTCACGTGGTTGTATTCAAACCTTTAACTGGTACTATATGTGCGTAAGAGTGTACTTCTTGACTGATTCTTTTTCAGTGCACATTATGTCAGCTGACCTATGATCTATGCACTATAAATACAGGAGCTTTTTCCTGCTAACATACATATCACATACATGTTCAAGCCACACTTGTGCAATGACCATCAAAGAATACTTGACAGCAAATGTATCAATTTCAACTGCACTGCAGTTTTCAAGAGCCTAATGCCGCTTACTTTAAGGGCCTGACGCCGCTTACTTTAAGGGACTGACGCCGCTTACTTTAAGAGCCTGACGCCGCTTACTTTAAGGGACCGACGCCGCTTACTTTAAGGGCCCGACGCCGCTTACTTTAAGGGACCGACGCCGCTTACTTTAAGAGCCTGACGCCGCTTACTTTAAGGGACCGACGCCGCTTACTTTAAGGGCCCGACGCCGCTTACTTTAAGGGCCCGACGCCGCTTACTTTAAGGGCCCGACGCCGCTTACTTTAAGGGACCGACGCCGCTTACTTTAAGGGACCGACGCCGCTTACTTTAAGAGCCTGACGCCGCTTACTTTAAGGGACCGACGCCGCTTACTTTAAGAGCCTGACGCCGCTTACTTTAAGGGCCCGACGCCGCTTACTTTAAGGGCCCGACGCCGCTTACTTTAAGGGCCCGACGCCGCTTACTTTAAGGGCCCGACGCCGCTTACTTTAAGGGACCGACGCCGCTTACTTTAAGGGACCGACGCCGCTTACTTTAAGGGACCGACGCCGCTTACTTTAAGGGACCGACGCCGCTTACTTTAAGGGCCTGACGCCGCTTACTTTAAGGGACTGACGCCGCTTACTTTAAGGGACTGACGCCGCTTACTTTAAGGGACTGACGCCGCTTACTTTAAGGGACTGACGCCGCTTACTTTAAGGGCCTGATGCCGCTTACTTTAAGGGCCTGATGCCGCTTACTTTAAGGGCCTGATGCCGCTTACTTTAAGGGCCTGATGCCGCTTACTTTAAGGGACCGATGCCGCTTACTTTAAGGGACCGATGCCGCTTACTTTAAGGGACCGACGCCGCTTACTTTAAGGGACCGACGCCGCTTACTTTAAGGGACCGACGCCGCTTACTTTAAGGGACCGACGCCGCTTACTTTAAGGGACCGACGCCGCTTACTTTAAGGGCCTGACGCCGCTTACTTTAAGGGACTGACGCCGCTTACTTTAAGGGACTGATGCCGCTTACTTTAAGGGACTGATGCCGCTTACTTTAAGGGACTGATGCCGCTTACTTTAAGGGCCTGATGCCGCTTACTTTAAGGGCCTGATGCCGCTTACTTTAAGGGCCTGACGCCGCTTACTTTAAGGGACTGACGCCGCTTACTTTAAGGGCCTGATGCCGCTTACTTTAAGGGCCTGATGCCGCTTACTTTAAGGGCCTGATGCCGCTTACTTTAAGGGACTGACGCCGCTTACTTTAAGGGACTGACGCCGCTTACTTTAAGGGCCTGACGCCGCTTACTTTAAGGGACCGACGCCGCTTACTTTAAGGGACCGACGCCGCTTACTTTAAGGGCCCGACGCCGCTTACTTTAAGGGACTGACGCCGCTTACTTTAAGGGACTGACGCCGCTTACTTTAAGGGACTGATGCCGCTTACTTTAAGGGACTGATGCCGCTTACTTTAAGGGCCTGATGCCGCTTACTTTAAGGGCCTGATGCCGCTTACTTTAAGGGCCTGATGCCGCTTACTTTAAGGGACTGATGCCGCTTACTTTAAGGGACTGATGCCGCTTGGGTTAAGGAACACCTTTGTGAGCATCTCCCATTTGAGAACGAGGAGCACCTACTCAAAGACAAAGTCACCCAAAATGCAAACATTGATTTTGGGGCGGGGCAAATTTTTGAACTTCAGATGCTTCTACCCCAAAAGCATACCTACATCCCTTTCCAACAACTCGAAAGAAAACAAACTTTTATAGCAAGTTTAGACATTTTTTTAACCAAATCAAATCTTTGAAAACTAAATGGGTGTTCAATCCTTGGCAACATGAATGTTGATTTGTCATGCCATGCTATGATGTCATTTAACTAGCTTTTGACAAATATGAAGGTAAGGTTTTCTTCAAAAAAGAGAGGAGGTTATTTATCTCCCTTTACTGATGCATTTAAAATGCATAATATACATACATGAAATGTAGGGCACACAACTTTAGCCATGGGCAATTTTAATGGCAGTAGAACTTGGCTAACAATGATGTTCTCTTTGGTTTAGTTTAGTTTTAGTTTATTAGGATTTGCTTTATTAGGTTTGCTTGTACACATTTCTAAAAGAAACCAACCAACAGTTACCTAACCAAACAAAATGGCAATATTAGGCCATCACAACTCCGTAGCACAGAACAATTAACTTGATAGTTTGCTACACAAAGCCACAAGTACACTAGTTGTGCACAATTACAATTCAGATATAGCTGCCATACCAACAGTGATGACCAAAATGCTAATCCCTTCCTGATCATGGTTTCTATTGATCTTTTCCAGCAGGGGAAAACATTTTTTTTTTTTTTTTTTGGGAGATGGCTACATTTCTTGCCTCTCAGAATCAATTGGAATTTGTAGATTGAACATGAATTTGGAGCGAAGTTTGTATTAACTTCAAAGTGAGCTGGTCCACTTGACTAACGGTTCATGACAGTGCAGGGCCCATTTCAACAGAAAACAGTGAAACATAACCAGGCCTGTTTCTAAGCTCACCTCAGCCATAATGCTTTCAGTTTATTGACATACATCACCTGAGCATGGTCTTAGTTTTATGATCCCAAACAATATTATTATAAATATCCATATAGCACGAGGCGCAGTATAGACCATAATGAGCTATAAGAGTGACCGGACATTAGTTACAAACCCAAAGGCCTTTGCATAAATACAAAAACACTAATAGTAACTCTCCCCTTCCTCCTAAGTGCAAAGAAATTTCACTTCCCTAATGTTACAAACAGTGCACTTAGTCAGCCTGTTCATTCAGAGAGGGAATGTCCACACCACTTCCACATAAGACAGGCACAACACTAAAAACAAACTGAAGTTAACATTCCATGTCTCATAGTGTACAAAACCACACTAAGCACAGCAGATACTACCATATGTCTTCTGATTCGACAGATGCCTTTTTCTACTAAGTTTTTACTTAGTAAAAACAGTAAAATAAGGTCTGAATACAGAGCAGCGGCAAAAAGAATCCTGTACGGCTCAGTATTGAGCAGGAGCAGCTGCTGTTTTTATCACGAGCGAGAGAAGTTGTGTTGCGCTTCCTCTAGACAGACCCCACGTACGTGGCTCCAGCTGGCCGTTCACACCTGCAATCCAGGTGTCCTTGCCCAGGTTCCCCAGCCTACCTTCTCCTGAGCACGGCTCAGCTGCTTCTGGACTCGCCTGGCAAAGAATCCCGCCGAGCCACCGCTGCCAGTGCCGCTATTCAACTTGTTCTCCGCCATCTCTCCTCTGGTCTCTCTTCTCGTCTTCCTCTTGCAAACTGCCGTTGTGGGTTTATATGCTCCTTGCTACAGATGGGGGAGGGGGTGGCTGAGGAGAAGAGGGGGTGGCAGGGCTATACAAGGCTTTGCAGGCATACAAGCACCACCACACAAATCCATTCCACATTATCTCATAGCAGGTGGATACCCCCTTCTGTCTTTGAAGAAGAAATTAAATCAATTTTCTTGTAGATGTGAGCAAGCCATTTACTTGAAAGCTGAGGGACTTTAAGCATGCAACTTATGAGCCCCAGAATTACAACAATTTATCTTATAGCTCTGACATTCAAACCCTTCTCAAAACAAGTGAGGACATGGAGAATACCTGAATACGTGGAGTGAGACAGAGGAATGTATTTTATGGATGGTGAACATTGAAGGACTAGACTATTAAGGTACCAATTAAACTACGAGTATTACTTACTAACTCGAAACTTTTCCCCTCTGTTCCTGATCATTGTTCGGTGAGTCTGTTTACAGATCACAATATACGGATATATTACCAATTACAAACAGCAGGCTATAGCCTAGTAACGCTTGTGGCTATCAGTTCCAAAACGCAAATGTGCACCATTATGCCGATATAATCTAATTGTAACCCATGTTCCCGCGGTTAACAACTACATGTGAACCGTTTATGATAGGTGAAAACTCCCCAGAAAAGGATGCAGTGCTGCTATAGAGAAATGTTGCACAAACACGACGGGCCACGAAGTTTTTAAAAGGCGTTAGTTAGCTCGGTCATCTGGGCGTGAAACGGTGCAATCGTCAGGTACAGAGAGGAACAGAAAAGAAGAAAACACTTACAGAAGAAAACGGAGCAAGCTTCGACAAGTGTTGTCCCGGTGGAACGAACGCAAACTACAACAGGTTTTTCTTGATATTTTTAAACATATGTTGTACGGGCAGGGTCCCAAAATCTTACATCATCTTTTAAGTCCATCCACCCACTGTTTTTCTTCTCTTTTTTTTTTAGGAGCAATTCGCGTAACTCCCCCAAGCTGTGTTCCCTGTAGGTTGATATCGGAAGGGCGGTCACAAGCTGCTTACCGTCAATGAGTTTATCAATTCTGCAGCTGATTCATTTTGTTTTGGACAACACCTTAAATCAAATACACACAGTCACTCCAAAGTAGTTTTTTTTTGTTGTTGTTGTTGTTGCATTGTAGGTTATCGCCTTAAAATGTAGCGAATTGCCATAACACAGTAAACTTTTTACGCAGAGTAAACTGCCTTACTTTATAAATGTATTACTTTTATTTTTGCCAGATTTAGAAAACATGATCGCCAAATCAGCCATTACTGGCACAGTAACCAAGTTACACATCGATTGATAATAATTGTAGCCTTCTGTAACGGTTGATAACATAAATGGCTAATTTCTACATGCGTTTAGTAAAATGTTGCGTAATGGCGCCGGCTAGCGATGGAAAAGAATTTGGCGAAAGTTGTGGACATAAAGTTTTGCCTCTTGTTGCAGATGTTCCTGAGTGTATTGTGTACTCAGCTCATAAACGGTAAATTATGCTTAAATCGAATTGATATTTTTTGGAAAATTAGTTTAAAAAAAAAAAAAAGATAATAATCCAGCCCAACATACCCAATATCCTCAACACCCTCACCTTTTCACCAAAAATGAAGAGGTGCAGCTCCAAATTCCATTTTACCAGCCGTTTCTTCCCATTCAGTTCACCAGCCAACTGAAACGCCTTGATGACACGTAAGCAAAATACATAGCGCTCAATACGTGTTTGCTAGTGCTACTTCTCTGTGTCCTGTAGAGGCTGTGCTGGTGCTTCGAATATTTCTGGGTGTTGTACTCTGCTCAGAATAGCCTCAAACAGCACCCCGCAGCTGTAATCTTACAGCTGCTTAATTAAGCGTGCCAGGAACGGACGGGAAATGAGGGGATAAACCGGAGAGGTTTAAAGGCCAGATTCATAATGCACACCAGTGGTCATCATGTAGATAAGTGGCCATAATGACACACGCTAGGTCATAACAGGTCATAAGGTAGAGCAGTGGTGATAATACAGGACAGTACATTTAAGCTTCAATAATAATGCATTTGCAAAACAATTCATATATTAAAAAGTATAAAAAGTGCAGAGCTCTCCATTTAAGATGGGTGTCTGCAGTTCTTGATGACTCAATAATACGTTGATCAAAATCACGTTTCAATAACATCAGTCGGATAAAATGAAATGGTGTCCATTTCCTCTCCAAGCCCCAAAAATCATATTCCGCATTCACACATCAAGGCATGGTGTATACCAAATGAAAGCTCATGACTTGCCCTTCGTGTACTTGTATATTATGTTATGGGTTTGTACAGAAAATATCTATTATTTAATGACTGAAGACTTTTATGTCCACTTGGTGATGTGTGTGTCCTAATTCCACTCCAAACCCCAAAAGACTGTGTTCCTATTTACTCCCCACAAAGTGTTACACATCAAATTAAACAGCACAAAGACTGGAGATACCCTTCTTAAACTGAGATCTCTGCACTTTCTAAAGGTAAAATCTCATCTTGATGTCTTATTCCGTGAGAGTTATAAGGGGCTCTGAATGATAACTGATTTATGGTAAATGTAATGGCCAAATTGCAGTCCAAATATTGCACAATTTCTGCTTGAACCCATAACATCATGTACATTTCCTCGAAGTGCAGATCCCAAGCTTTCATTTAGTATACACCATGCCTTGATGTCTGAATGCGGAATGTGATTTCTGGGGCTTGGAGAGGAAATTGACACCATTTCATTCCAACAGACTGATGTCATTAAAACATGATTTTGATTAACTTATCACTGAGTCATCAAGAACTGGAGATACTCATATTAAACTGAGAGCTCTACACTTTCTAAAGATGAAAACCTCATCTTGATGTCTTATTCTGTTAGGGTTATAAGAGGCTCTGAATGATATGTAATGGTCAGACTTGATTGCAGTCCAAATAATGCACAATTTCCGCATGAACTCATAACATCATGTACAGTTCATTGAAGGGCAGATTCAGAGCTTTCATTTGGTATACATCATGCCTTGATGTGTGAATGCAGAATGTGATTTTTAGGGCTTGATATTCAAATATATTAATATCCTCTCCAACAGGCTTTCTCCATTAAAATATCATTTTGATCAACTTCAATCAAGGATTGAATATACTAATTTTAAAGAAGAAAATCTGCACTTTCAAAAGCTGAAAACCTTATATTGATGTCTTATTCCAGAAGGGTGATGAGAGGCTCTGAAACATGTCTGCTAATGCTATTAGTTTTGATCAATTTCTCATATATTTCAAATGTATATTTCATGGACATTTCATGCTCAAATAAAAATACATATGATGGCCATTCAGAAACTGTTAAGATTGTATTGATGCGCATTATACAGCGAGTGCTGCAAGCATTTGAACAGAGGTATTTTTCGGCACAGAGCACTATTGGCCATTCCGAGCTGCCTTCCGCCGTTCCATTCCGGCTTTTACCCAGGCCCAAAATACTATTTCAGTTTTAGTGCATGTTTTCAATTTGTCCAGGCAAGAAAAATCGGTGCAATGAGAAAATTTAAAACATACATTTACATAAGTTTCTGGTGATCTGCTGACTTAGAATAGCTGCTGAATAGCTGGTGTAGGGGAATTCCGGGGCTTTGACGTATAAAGCAAGACAATAGGCCTACACTTCAATTAACGGCTTGTTCGTTATGGCATTATGCCTATATTACCTGAGCTGTTAGTTGAAGTGTATTTTCTTGCTTTTGACCTCAACCCCCTTTCCGAAAAACTCGGAAAATAAATCGAAACCATGGTCTGTGTTTATTTAAACTCCTCTTACTACAAATCCCACAATGCAGTATTCGTAAACTGGAATGGGACCGTTACCATAGTTTTTATCGACGAGAGAGTGCATATCATTTTTGCTCAGGATACGACGTTAAAAAAGTAAAACAACACAAAATACATTACTTTATTAAGTGTTATCATGACATCAATTCCACACGCAGATATATGCGCATGTATGAAAAACAGTGTGTGCAGTCATATTTGAAAAACAATTTGCGAGGCATTGGATGACAACCCCTTATACTGAAACCGGAAGGAAGTGTTTCGCTTCTAAAGCAGAGTGCAGAGGAGGAAACCTGTCAGGTGACAGATGAAAGTGTTCATGTTGTTTGCTAACCAGCGCAAGCGAATTTCTGGAATTTCTGTAGTAAACAACTCTCGATTATTTAACTAATCATGTTTATTGGATGAGCCCGTTGACGACGACAGTGTATAACATTTTTCCGTTGATGTGAAGCGGCTATCTTAATTTGTAAGTAGCAAGCCATGCTAGCTGAAGCGGCTAGATACTGGATAGCATGTCGCTAGTTAACGTAATAGCAGCCAGCAAGCAGCCACATTTGTGGACACATAGCTAGGAGGTTGTATTGATTGTTAGCCACTAGCCAGTTACTCGCTAACCTGAAAAATTGTGATTTTTTAAAAATGTCAAGCTAATGCTGTCTCAGTACAGTAACCTATTTTCCATAGTGTATCATTAACGTTAACAGATATTGGTGTAAGTATGTTGTTTGTTAACTTGATTAATCGCAATAGCCTTAAAAGATACCATTAATGATAGTGGATTGGAGCAAAGAACATATGACGAGATTAGTAGACTATTTTAGAGGTTAAATCACTCCCTTTTTTGCATAACCTTGTCACTAGCTATTCCTGTCACCAAGCATAACACAACTCACGTTTACAGTGTGTGACAGACGGGCGCTGTATTCACGCGTTTATGTAATTCATTGCTTGGAGAAAGTTCGCCTGTCCGTCACGAGGCGGGATTCAAACTATCCACCAAACACATGGTGATCGGTTACGAGATTATAATTCAGTAATATACGGAGAACAGCTAAAGACGCGCTGCGTGGTATCAAAGTTGTCACGGTTGACGTCTCATATTGGTAGTCTACCGTGGCAGAAAATGCATGCCTTGTTAAAATGGTTTTGGAAAACAGCACTGTAGCAAAAACTGAAGTTTGCAGTAGATAAAATCACTTTGAATAAGCGGTGTTGCTTGTGACGGAGACTGGTATTCCTAGGCAAACTGGACGCAGCATGCAGGACGCCGTGACCACGGCCGTGAGTTTTTCGCTGTTCAGCAATGGCACCGCGCTTCCCACTGCGATGGAGAACATCTCTATTTCACCCGCTTGGTATCCAGGCACAGAAACGAACATCACCAAGCCACACAAGTGTCTGCAAATCCTCTATGAAGACATCAGCAACTCCAGGTATGGTTGTATAATGGTTAAGGAACTGGTAACCGAAAGCTTGCAGGTTCGATTCCCAGGTAGGACACTGCCGTTGTACCCTTGAGCAAGGTACTTAACCTGAATTGCTTCAGTATATATCCAGCTGTATAAATGGATAAATGTAATAAGAAGTTGTGTAAGTCGCTCTGGATAAGAGCGTCTGCTAAATGCCTGTAATGTAATGTTGTCAAACTTTGACTGAATAGCTATAAAGGCAGTGTGTTTACTAACACGGAACCACGATGCTTATTGGAATGCAGTAATGCATTTTGTGTTATATTGCTCTGTAAATCTGTTAGACGGTTCACCCATTTCACACAGATTGAGCAATTTATATGTGACTGCGTAAAATGAAACCGACATCAGCTATACAAGTTACAGTTCTAACGCCACTCAAAACCCAGGGTAGTTCCGTTAATCACGATCGGTCGTAGTGCACTTTGCGCAATCTGCAGTTGGCTTCCTTTTGTTTTCATTTCCTATGATCTGTGTTTTAAGTTTCACCTTTGCAGAGAAAGCATTATTCCCCTTTACAATGTACTTCCTGTTTGGGTTAGCTCTATGGCAGACCTGGGACAAATACTTTAACTCTTCAGACCCTGGCAAAAAAAAAGTATTTTAAAACCCTGCAGCTCTGAGTTTTCGACAAAATGTCCTATTAAATAAAGCATGCAATCATCTGAAATTATTCTGCTCTGAATATTAAAAAAACTATCAGTAAACTGAAGGATTTACTACTGTCTGTAGGGTCAAAGTATTTCAAATAATCTTTTCAGGCAGTTCTGCCCTGCGGCATGTTGCAATACATACATAAAGCAAGATTGAAGCACTCTGTGTTGTTGAACTGTGCACCAGGAAGAGGACGTTGATTGACACCCGTAGTAGATTTTCAAGGACCAATTTTGAATGTCATAACTGTTGGGCAGCATCAGTATTTTAATGTACTTTATTTAAATGTCTGCTTGTCTTCGACATTTGTTTTTTTTCATGCAACTTTGCCACTTCGAACACCTCTGAAATTGTAACCATTAACAATTACACAAAAACAGAGTAATTAACCATGTCTTAAGAAACTGCACACTGGCCATATGGCAAAAACAACCATTGATATATATGACCACAGTAACTTGAAACAAGCAGTAGCCTTTTATTCATAATGCTGTTCATGAAAATTCTAGGCTCATTGTGACATGAAGGCCAGCATGTATTGAGCTGTAAAGCTGTATTCTCTTACATTCTGAACTGTGGATGAAGCTACAGCAGGAATGTAACTTTGTGTAAACGGGATCCTGCAGCATAAGATGTCACTTCTGCTGCAGGAGTTGAATGTGGAACCCCTGGTCCATTTTGCTTGGCTACTCTGAGTTTTTTTGATTGGCTGTTCTTTGGCCCATTTTGATTGGCTCTTGTCTGTTGTGTGCAGGGTGAGGTTCTGGGACCTACTGCTGCTGGTTCCCAATGTGGCCTTCTTCATATTCCTCATGTGGAAGCTGCCGTCTGCCAGAGCCAAAATCCGCCTGGTTTCCAGCCCAATCTTCATTACCTTCTACATACTGGTGAGCCGCGACCCGCCACCCATCCTGAGGCTGCACGTTAGTCATCATCACAACAGATCATTTTTTACATATGCAAATAATTGCCCACACATCTGAAAGTTGTCATGCTGACAGTTGTGAGTAGTTTAGAATGGTATATTCGCACCTGTTTCGCATAGCCGTTTTAGTGATACATGTGACTGGACCCAGGGTGCGCCCCAATATTCTTCACTCCTCCTAACCTCCACTCCCCCACTACCACTCCTCTCTTACCCGGAAGTATGCAAAACTGTCTGAACGTTTCGAGTACAAGTATTTGCATGTACAGTATACAATGTACCTGACATTGCATTTTGCGTCGAGACATTAATTAATATGTAACCATTAATACGTACTTATGATGTTATCAGCAACATTAGATTAAAACACAAAGATCTGTGATACGGGCTCAGCCTCACCTCCGTCATATGATACGGGCTCAGCCTCACCTCCGTCATGTGATACGGGCTCAGCCTCACCTCCGTCATGTGATACGGGCTCAGCCTCACCTCCGTCATGTGATACGGGCTCAGCCTCACCTCCGTCATGTGATACGGGCTCAGCCTCACCTCCGTCATGTGATACGGGCTCAGCCTCACCTCCGTCATGTGATGCGGGCTCAGCCTCACCTCCGTCATGTGATACAGGCTCAGCCTCACCTCCGTCATGTGATACAGGCTCAGCCTCACCTCCGTCATGTGATACAGGCTCAGCCTCACCTCCGTCATGTGATACAGGCTCAGTCTCACCGCCACCATTTCTTACAGGTGTTTGTCGTGGCAGCAGTTGGAATCACTCGTGCTATAGTGTCCATGACTGTCAGTGCCTCCGATGCAGCTACCATTATTGACAAGGTGTGTACCTGTGGATGTGGATAATATCTGTATAGTCAGTTTTCCAATGAACACAGCCGCCCGTTTGGACTTAGTTACAGAGTAGGCTTCAATCAATACCTTTAGACGTGGGATCTTTTTTTGGGTACACTGTATAATTACCTTCAATATGTTTTTGTTTGTGACTGTACAATGTGCCAGTGTCATAGCTGATAATTGAGCCCTACCAAAGGCAAAGGATGGCAGTAATTTACAGTGAAGGTCATGTGACTCGCTTCAACCACGACCCACTGCCCCCATGTCTGTGATGGACGGTAGCTGCTTTGTCCAAGAACTCTCACCAAACATCAGCTTTGCTGAAGGAGGAGATTGGTGTTAATTCTCTCTTAAACCTGGGGGATGTTTACATGCCCAGAACACACAGGGGGGACACTGCACTGTTAAACCTGGGGGATGTTTACATACCCAGAACACACAGGGGGGACACTGCACTGTTAAACCTGGGGGATGTTTACATACCCAGAACACACAGGGGGGGCACTGCACTGTTAAACCTGGGGGATGTTTACATACCCAGAACACACAGGGGGGGCACTGCACTGTTAAACCTGGGGGATGTTTACATACCCAGAACACACAGGGGGGACACTGCACTGTTAAACCTGGGGGATGTTTACATACCCAGAACACACAGGGGGGACACTGCACTGTTTTCCCATTGCTCTGATTGTATTACTTCAGGTCCTGTGGGAGATCACGCGCTTCTTCCTGCTGACGATCGAGCTGAGCGTCATCATCCTGGGGCTGGCCTTCGGTGCGTGACCGTCCGCGTCCGACTCAAACATAACATCTCTGGCTTTACCCAGCGGCAATAACAAACTAGATTACCAGACCTTTCATTTGGGTTTGTTTCTTAAGCATTTCAGTTCTCTTGAGCAGTGTATTCACGGCTCTTTATTAAGCGTGTATTCACGGCTCTTTATTAAGCGTTTGTTTGCTTGAGCGGTGTATTCACGGCTCTTTATTAAGCGTTCGTCTGCTTGAGCAGTGTATTCACGGCTCTTTATTAAGCGTTTGTTTGCTTGAGCGGTGTATTCACGGCTCTTTATGATAATGTCAGTAAGACCGCAGGTCTCAGACTGGGTCGTGGCACGTTACTGGGACTGTCGCTGGTTTTGGCGCCCCCGTTAATTGTCCTTCGTGGCTGTGTTTCTGCTTTCTTTTCGCAGGGCACCTGGAGAGCAAGTCGAGCATTAAGCGTGTTCTAGCCATCACTGCAGTCTTGGCCCTGGTGTACTCTGTCACACAGGTAATTTAGAAAATGATCAATATAAACTAAATTAATCAATATTAAGATCTTCCACTTCAGAGAGTGCTCTGGGTGAGGTGCTCTGAAGTGCAATGCTTGAGGGCGTGATGTGAAATCTGTGATAACTGCACTGTGACACAGAGGTTGTATTTATCACCGTTATGACTCAGTGACGCTGTAGATGTGACTGGGCTGTGACTCAGTGAGGTTGTAGATGTGACTGGGCTGTGACTCAGTGAGGTTGTAGATGTGACTGGGCTGTGACTCAGTGAGGTTGTAGATGTGACTGGGTGATGTTTGTCTCCAGGGCACTCTTGAGATCATGTTTCCTGACGAGCACCTGTCTGCAGAAGACTTCAACATCTACGGCCACGGGGGGCGCCACTTCTGGCTCGCCAGCTCCTGTTTCTTCTTCCTGGTAACTACTCAAGTGCCGTGGGCTCAGAAACACTGGGAAATACCACTGTATATCACAAACACAGGAGCAGAGACTGCTGGGAAATACCACTGTATATCACAAACACAGGAGCAGAGACTGCTGGGAAATACCACTGTATATCACAAACACAAGAGCAGAGACTGCTGGGAAATACCACTGTATATCACAAACACAGGAGTAGAGACTGCTGGGAAATACCACTGTATATCACAAACACAAGAGCAGAGACTGCTGGGAAATACCACTGTATATCACAAACACAGGAGCAGAGACTGCTGGGAAATACCACTGTATATCACAAACACAAGAGCAGAGACTGCTGGGAAATACCACTGTATATCACAAATACAGGAGCAGAGACTGCTGGGAAATACCACTGTATATCACAAATACAGGAGCAGAGACTGCTGGGAAATACCACTGTATATCACAAATACAGGAGCAGAGACTGCTGGGAAATACCACTGTATATCACAAACACAGGAGCAGAGACTGCTGGGAAATACCACTGTATATCACAAATACAGGAGCAGAGACTGCTGGGAAATACCACTGTATATCACAAACACAGGAGCAGAGACTGCTGGGAAATACCACTGTATATCACAAACACAGGAGTAGAGACTGCTGGGAAATACCACTGTATATCACAAACACAGGAGTAGAGACTGCTGGGAAATACCACTGTATATCACAAACACAGGAGTAGAGACTGCTGGGAAATACCACTGTATATCACAAACACAAGAGCAGAGACTGCTGGGAAATACCACTGTATATCACAAACACAGGAGTAGAGACTGCTGGGAAATACCACTGTATATCACAAACACAGGAGCAGAGACTGCTGGGAAATACCACTGTATATCACAAACACAGGAGCAGAGACTGCTGGGAAATACCACTGTAGACTATCGACATGAGGATTTCCAGTAACGCACAAAAATAAGAAATATAGTTTGAACAATGGTGTACTGTTCCCGTGGTGGGTTTTATTTATACACACACATGTCCATGAGTTCCATGAAACCATGGAGAATGTTTTAGAATGACTTATTTCATGGAATTACTGTATATTGCAAAATTATTCCTATGTAAAGTGGCACTAGCATGTAGAGCAGGTGGGATGTTGTATTAGGCACTAGCATGTAGAGAAGGTGAAATGTTCAAACACCAATTTCTGTGTTTAACTTCCTCTTTCAGGTTTATTCACTTATAGTGATCCTGCCCAAGACCCCTGTGAGAGAGAGGATATCCCTTCCATGTGAGTAACCGTGACAACCACTAGCGTGTTCATTCCCTTTGATGACCCTAAAGTAGTGACCCTTTATAGTGAAAGGGGAACTCCCACTAGTGCTCACTACAGAATGGCTGCATTCCAATAGTCAAATTCGAGCAAGGAAGGATCCTTTAGATCGGCATGAACTAGAAATATTTAATGGGCAGCCATGCTAAGGACCGTTCGAATTTCTTATATTGAGAAGGAAAGGAGCTTCACGATTCCTTTTATCCGTCCTTTCACAAAGGATGCTCTGGACTATCCTTTTCAGAAGGAAGGTAGTATTCGCGCCCCACAATGCAATGCCGCCAATGTTTTTATAAGCATCTGAGTTTTCCGGAACCTACCGAATTACAACAATGGATGAGCAAAAATCTTCTGAGAAATGCCAGAAATCTAAATGTGAGTTGCTAGTATTGTTGGTTAGCGTTGGTTTATAATAGGAAGTAGACAAACAATGACACAATCAGACAATACACCAAATTTATTACAAATTTCGCCAAAATAAAACGAACAGTTCAAGTGAAATACAGACGGCAGTGATGTGCCTTTTGTAGTAATTTGTAGTGAAGTTGTAGTTCGCTGTTGAACAGTCACATCAATATGACTGGACGTCGCACCACGACGCGAGGTAGAGAAGGACGTTCGAATTCCACAGTAGACGCTAGATTCCTTATAAATCTCTTCTTCCATCCTTTGCTTGACCGCCGTTTTCTAGCGAGGTCAAGGAAAGGATTTTTTTTTTTTGACAATTCGAACGCAGCCTATAGCTCTGATGGTGTGGCAAGCTCATGATTGGTCAGTCAGGTTTGGGGGGTTGCCCTATTTCGAGAGCTAATGGAACAATGGTATTCACCTTCAGTTGTGGCACGTCCACGCAACTCCCAGACCCGGGACAAATATTTTATTTTACATACGTTAACCCTTTAAATTATAAAGCAAAATTCCTCCAGATTGTTGACAATGTTTATCATTGTCTGAAAAGTTAAGGTACATTTAGGGACTGATTTACTAAGACCTTTAGCATGTGCATTGTTTTGCACCAATAATTGGCTGTGGTATTAGTTTTGCGTGTGCTAAAAGGTTTTGCACACGCTAAGCGTCTTAGAAAATAAGGCCCAAAGTAGGCTATGTATTTGAGTCTGGTATGGTCACCACCACGCGCTGGCCTTAATAAACTAATAAACGCTGGGTATAATTTCATTCCGCTCCTCTATTGCATCCAGCCCAGGGCGCGAGTTCCAGTTAACACCTCAAAGAGAAATGGCCACTCCCCGTTTCTCTCTGTCTCACGCATTGCTGTTTTACCACACAGCCAAAAAGAGTTTCTACGTATACGCTGCCATCCTGTCCATGCTGAACCTGGTACAGGGCCTAGGCAGCACCCTGCTCTGTGCTGGGATCATCGAGGGCCTCTGGTGAGACGTCACTTTAATATATTTAACAGACACTCTTATCCACAGCGACTTACAAGCAGGTCCCAGTCAAACACTTACATAAGTAAAATGGCTCCAGAGCTGGTAATTTCACAAGAAAGTTGTATTTTTTTTTCATGTGATTGTTTGTGTCAGTATCTAGCGACTGTTTTGTTCAAAATTCTCATAGAACTGCTGGAATGTTTTCAAATGTCACCGGTTTCCCCAAAGAGTTAAAAGTGTTTCAAATGCATTTTTGATTCAGATCTGCCCATGAGTAAATGATGGTACCTAGGCTAGAAGAAGAGTGATAGACCTAGAAAAATCATTTTCAGAAACGGACACATGCGACTCTAGAGAAGTGCAAGTTTTAAGAGAGGTTTAGTAATAAGTAGTCAAGCTGCTGAATTTCATGTAAAGTGCGGTCAGGTTGCTGGTAGCCAGCATAGACACACATGTATAGACACACATTTCCTTGCGCATGTAAATATCATGCTAGTTGGCATGTTCCACGCCCATAAATACTGAATTTATCCCAGTGAAGTCACATGAATTTTAAGCTCTTGTTGCCCCTAAAAATGTGTAAAGTTTAGTTTTGTATCTTTCACCCATCAATACAGATTTTAGATTTGGTATTGTAGTTATGACTAACACTATGGCAAGCCAGGTTCTTTCTGTGGTAACACTGTATGAGGGGGAACTACTCTGGGAATATTCCGGTTTGTTTTGTCTCTTTACAGCTGCGTGGATGTGACCACATTCCTGTACTTCTCCGTGTTTGCGCCACTGATCTATATCACATTCCTCAAAGGATTTTTCGGGTATGTAGAGAATGTGACCTGTCCCCTGGGGTTTGCTTTTGCAAATGTCAGCTCCTCATTTATTTTGCGAGGATCAGGAAGACATTGTTTTCTTGGGCCTCTTATGGCAGGCAGACGCCCTGAAGCTCTCCAGTTTCATTTAGCAATAAAACACAAATACAACATGGCGATGCATGACGTTGCGGAAATTTCACTTTTCCATGGAATTCTCTGTGACAAGCAGAGCCCTGGTCCTTGAAGTGCAATTCTTGTGCCGCCCACAGACTGTCTTTGCTTCTACGGAAAAGCCACCCAAAACTTAACTTGGAGCTCTGGGGGCTTTTGTGAAAAGTGTGTGTGAGAGAGGAGTGTTCGAGCTGAGAGAACATGCAATGTGGGGACAGAGATTGTGTGTTTGTGTTTTAAGGGGAGACGGTGGGGACAGAGATTGTGTGTTTGTGTTTTAAGGGGAGACGGTGGGGACAGAGATTGTGTGTTTGTGTTTTAAGGGGAGACGGTGGGGACAGAGATTGTGTGTTTGTGATTTAAGGGGAGACGGTGGGGACAGAGATTGTGTGTTTGTGATTTAAGGGGAGACGGTGGGGACAGAGATTGTGTGTTTGTGATTTAAGGGGAGACGGTGGGGACAGAGATTGTGTGTTTGTGATTTAAGGGGAGACGGTGGGGGACAGAGATTGTGTGTTTGTGATTTAAGGGGAGACGGTGGGGACAGAGATTGTGTGTTTGTGATTTAAGGGGAGACGGTGGGGACAGAGATTGTGTGTTTGTGATTTAAGGGGAGACGGTGGGGACAGAGATTGTGTGTTTGTGATTTAAGGGGAGACGGTGGGGACAGAGATTGTGTGTTTGTGATTTAAGGGGAGACGGTGGGGACAGAGATTGTGTGTTTGTGATTTAAGGGGAGACGGTGGGGACAGAGATTGTGTGTTTGTGATTTAAGGGGAGACGGTGGGGACAGAGATTGTGTGTTTGTGATTTAAGGGGAGACGGTGGGGACAGAGATTGTGTGTTTGTGATTTAAGGGGAGAACGTGCAATGTGGGGACACTATCGCTTAGTTTCTTATTGAAGGTGAGCACCAGTGTGGCTCTGGTACTCTGGCTGTTTGGTACCTTCACCACTGATAATCCAGGGTCAGTTTACATGTCACACCCGCACACAAACATGTTGTGTAAAAATATGTTTTCCGGGGTAGGGTATTAACGCTCGTGTCTGTCTGCAGCTCGGAACCCAAGATTATGTTCTCCTACAAGTCCCAGATCGACGAGCCAGACGACTCTGACGTGCACCTTCCCCCCACGTATGGCGCGGGCCGAAAAGAGCTGGAGTCAGGGTCCTACTCCAGCACGCAGATCGACGGATCGGCTGCCTATCTCGACGACGTGGTGTCCGGGCCGTACGCCGTGGGCAGCATCAACAGCATCGACAGCGACCGCTGGAGGGCCATCAATGCCTAGGGGGACGCCGCGGAGACGGGAAAGAGGCGGGGCTGTCTGACGCACTGACTCTTGGGAATTGGGAAGAGGGGGGGGGCAGGCGTTCGTCATTCCGGTGGAAGGGGTGAGCCCCGACCCGCCTCGATATGGACCGAACTCGTTCTGAGGTTATGTCCCCCGCCCCCTCCCCTCCTCCCCACCCAATCAGCAGCCACAGTAAGCATCGCTTCCCTAAACATTTTGAAAACCTTCAAGCTTAAAAATATGAAAAAAATTAAAATTTAAAATAAATTTAAAAAATGAAATTTATATATATATATATACACGTTCAACTTACTTCATGGTGCTGACTGCCTCCTGGTTTTAGATTCATGACTTGGCATCCATCTCTGGGCCTCTTCCTATAGGCCAGACCACTTACTTCAGCAGAAGACCGCCTCTAAACCGTGCCATCTGTCCTGGCTCTGGTGTGCTTTCCTTCACATTTAAAAATGAATGCTGTATTCAGTGTGAAATACTATTATAGTGTTAGGGAGTTTCAGTATTGCCGAGTTACAGTATGGCTCAACGTCTGCATTACATCATGTCCTCTTGTGCGCTTCAGATTAGGCTCGCTAGGCCCGACAGAAAGTGGCCCCTCCCAGCGTAACCTGGGTGGCACGCGACTGGGTTTGGCCCAGTACACCGCAGACTTCAAGAAAACAGAATCCCTGTTCCCTGCTTCTTGTGTATTTTAGGTTAATTATTGTATGTTAATCTTATTTATTTTTTAGTAACATCTCAGTTTTTGTTATGGACCATTTGGAGCGGTTCTTGAAATGCCTTCACCTTTTCACGCAAGTGAGTAATGCCTCCCTGGTAATGAACCCAAACACACCAGGTGACAACAGCCACGGAGACCTGGGGGGTTATTTCACAAGGCGGGATAAAGGATTTGGCTGGCTAACTTTTGTACATATTCTGAATTTGATGACATCCGATTGGATGAGGGCCTGGGTTACTTGAAAATATTTAGAAGTTAGCAGGCTAACTCCTTAATCCCGCTTCGTGAAATACCCCCATGGTCTACGGCACCAGTTTTGACTCCGCATCGTGGAAACAGAATCCTTGATTTTGATGGTACCAGTTGCTGCCCTGTTTTTTTTTTTTTTGCAGATGTACATTAAATGTCAAACCTGCATTTGATTAAATATTAAATATTTTGGAAGCAGTTAATGGGTTGGACTGTAGGCATTGAACACCAGTAGGGCCCTGAATTTTCATTGACCGGGTTTTGTAACCGCTAGTTTCTTTTTTTAGTCTCTCACAGCTGAAAACACAACTGTAAAATTTGATGAATGTGACACATCCATTTGTGCAATACAACGTTGATTCATGACTGTAGATCAAGTTTACCAAATGTTGACACTTAAATTTGGATACCCAAATATATGGAATGGAATTAACCTGGTTGTTGAAAAAAAACAGAGCCCTGAAACTGGGCTCGTGTACTATAAGATTTTAACCATCTTACATCTCATAAAATGCAGATACTACAAATTATTCTTGTGAAGAGATATAACATTATATAGAAATTATTTTTCATACGTCAAGAAAATCTACAAAAAGATGTTTCACCGAATAGTGTTTGATAAGAGTGCTCTTGTTCAGGGGCTGTTAAAAGTTTTTAGCACATTTTTTTAATGAACGTCGGAGAGTTATATGAGGGGTGCATTCACTCATGGGTATTGCACGGTGCTAGGGTGGACAGCATCTAGCACATCGCAGTCCTGCTTATGAAGGCTGATGATGGTGCATTTCTAGAAAGGAGAAAGTGGCAATATGCTTGACATCAGGAAAATAAAGAATCTGGAGGTAGACTGGTCCTAAATAAATTGTGTAGCAAACACCACCACTGCTCTCCACAAGAAATATTGAACTTTACTGGTGTAATGGAAATCTATTTTATTTGTGCATTATTGTAGAATATTGAACCATAAGTGATGTTGAACATTCCGTGGGTGATTAAAAAAGGCATACCTTTTGATTCCCGTTTGTGTAATTTTTTTATTTCAAAACGTCCACCACAGATGATTAATAATGAATCTGCTCAAAGGGTGACAGACGTTACTGCTTTGTAAGTAAATTGAATGTCTCCACTGAATGCCTCTAGTGCCATTCTGGTTTTTTCTTTCAAACAAAATAAATAAAATAAAATACATGAAGGATATTTGTGTATATTATTTCCCCCCAATTTTAGCTACAGTACAGAAGATTTTTTTTATTTGGGTAAAGTAGCTTGCTTTTATTAAAGATGACATTTGAGCATGGATTATGTATGGTGAATCTTCAACACCCACTTTTAGAACATAATTTACTTATGTTCAAGCAAACTATAAAAGGTAATGACCATTTCTACATTTTATTTCCTTTAGCATCTGTTGAACTCAGTCAATTCCAGAGTGTTCCAGAACACTATAACCCCTGCAGTGCCAAGCCAATGTGGCTACCAACATTAAGATTTTTAAAAAAATTGATCCTGTCAATGTTCAAATTTCTGATAAAATGCATTATTTCACCTATTGAACAGAATTTCTTTAATCATTGATGTGTAATAGTGAAAACAGTTTTCCATCAAAATCAGCTCTTGCTTGAGAGATTGTACAGAGCTGGACAGTTTGACAGTATCTGTTTATGCATACCACAAGTGCTTTGTGTCATTTGAGTAGATGGATAAACAATAAACTGAACAAATACATATGTGACTCGCTCCATCGTTTGAGCCGCTTTGATCCAGAAACACATTTTGAGTTTTACACTTTGAAAGAGGAGAGTTTGCTGACGGGCGACACCAATATTATATTTCTACTCCAAGTACTAAGCGAGATATGCTCATTTAAATCTCAACTGTCGCCATTTAAATCTCAACTGTCGCCAAACTTTTTTCTTTATTAAAAGAAATCAGCTGGAGCAATCCAAGTTTGTGACAGAACGTTCCTTCAGACATAACTCAACATGAATAGCCCGCACGTTATCTTGGACTTGGTATTTAGGCGTGTCGTTGTGCTTTTACCTCGTGTTTTAAACTCGTCAACATACCGACTAACACGAGTAAATGCTTTGAATTGGACGGCTGATTATTTATTTGTCGATCTCGACAGGTTCGCGCATCGGCCGGGACCAGAGTCAAAAACATTCACACATTGTGGCAGCTCTCAACTGGATACCACGTTTTGAATATTTGTCAATTGTTCTTACAAAGTTAGGGTACATACATCATGACTGTGTATATTTAAAAACATGCATGTTTTACATAAACTCAGCATTTCAATTACGTTAAAATAAATGAAAGCGTGTGGACTCGTTCTTAAATTGAGTCTTTATTTGGACTCGATAAATTGAGACTTTTATTTTTTAAATATACATTAACAATGAAAATCTCACCCTGGAGGGTCATTCAAAGCTTCCTTTCCTGAAATACAGCCGTGTATCAGCTGTCCAATAGAGAAAAGTCCATTGCGGCTGTCAGTGCGTCCGAGAGCTTAGTTGCAATTTTTCCTGGGGGGGGTAAAGAGCAATTAGTCTTTGTGACCATTGATATAGTAAATGTTACTGCATTAAAGCATCTCTGTATTATAAGTTTTATAACATCCACCAAAATCAATTATATCCGTGTAAAAAATAAATAAATACATGAGCATCATAATTAATGGAGTTCCACCGAAAACTTATGTTTGATTTGTAGAAAAGTAGCTCTCCTGATTAAAATGAGCTCTCAGCCAACTTCCTACCTGTAGTGAGAGCAGAGATATAGCTCCAAACTACTGCGCATGTACCAGGTACCTGCTTTACTGTGAACTACAATGGCCAAGAGCGCTTACAGTTTATGGGCGGAGTCAGACAACGCCAGTCACACTGAATAACGTTACGACCGGAGCGGAGGCAGGGTTGCCAGATCTTGTAAGAGTTTCCGGCCAAATGGCGACTCGAAACTAGCCAAAGGATTTTTTTCTTTTTAAACCAAAACTGCCGTATTTTAATTAGAAATCACACGTGTATAAAGTGTGTGCTTTTGTGACTTCATTTCCCCCTGCGACTGCACTTGGAAAGTATTCCAATTTGGCTGTCAAACCGCGGCCACAGCAACACTGTGTGGAGGGGCTCTGCGAGTCCAGCACACACAGCGTCTCTTCGAGAGAGGCCACAGCCCTTCATTTATCTACGCTGGTATCATGAAAACATTAGCCAGCCTAGCCAGGAGTCTTTAGCTAACACTGAGGCTACATTAGCCAGCCTAGCCAGGAGTCTTTAGCTAACACTGAGGCTACATTAGCCAGCCTAGCCAGGAGTCTTTAGCCAACACTGAGGCTACATTAGCCAGCCTAGCCAGGAGTCTTTAGCTAACACTGAGGCTACATTAGCCAGCCTAGCCAGGAGTCTTTAGCTAACACTGAGGCTACATTAGCCAGCCTAGCCAGGAGTCTTTAGCTAACACTGAGGCTACATTAGCCAGCCTAGCCAGGAGTCTTTAGCTAACACTGAGGCTACATTAGCCAGCCTAGCCAGGAGTCTTTAGCTAACACTGAGGCTACATTAGCCAGCCTAGCCAGGAGTCTTTAGCTAACACTGAGGCTACATTAGCCAGCCTAGCCAGGAGTCTTTAGCTAACACTGATGCTACATTAGCCAGCCTAGCCAGGAGTCTTTAGCCAACACTGATGCTACATTAGCCAGCCTAGCCAGGAGTCTTTAGCCAACACTGAGGCTACTCATTTCTCACCCCGGTCTTCTAAGGGGGGAAAAAATGTAATAAAACGCCCTTCCATGTCAGAAATCAGGGATCGGGAAATCAACCCCGACCTCCAGACTAGGAAGAACTTGGACGTCAAATCATCATAGCAGCTCATACAGCGACCCACATTGTGATCAGTAAACATTCCTTTTAGACTATTTCAGCTTTTAAAAGTTTTTCAGTATGAAATGCTTTTGTATCGGCCAGCATACTGATACAGAATGATAAACATACAATTAAGAGTTAAAACGTTACTGTTGTAATTGTTAGCTGTTTTAGCTCTGTTTGCTAGCAAAGCCAAAACTTTCCCAGTTTTGCAACTCAAACGGAGGCCACTGAGTTGTAGCCACTCTGTAACCGACAGCACTCGAGTCCTGTTAGGTTTAGTTTGCTAAAACATCTTTAAGGAAAGAACGTATAAATGTCATTTTCTGACATTATAATAAAATAGCAATGATAGCTAGCTTGATCTATGATGTGTCTCTACTCAGAACAGTGACAGACTCGGCGTTTCCTCCCTCGCTGGCTCCGCCTACGTGCCGATGTAATTTACACGCCCACTTTACGCCACTGTAGTCTTTCAAAAACTAGGAAGCCGTAGAGGTGTACGTCATTTTGACATATACCTCTACCAAATTTGTAACTTTAGCTGTCAATATTTCCATTCACATTGTTTTGGCCATGGACAAAGAGAGACTTAATTAGTTGCGTATTGATCTGTTAAATAAGGTTAATGTTGTTTTTCGGTGGAACTACCCTTTAAGAACAATTACAACAGAGCATTTAACTGCAGGAGGAAACCAGTGAGCCAAACAAAAGGATCCATCTTGATTCGAAAACCTGCCAAAATGGCGGCCTCGCCTGAATAAAACCAGAACCTTCAGGTGGCTGGGCAGGGTGCATTAAATATTCTGTAGTTGTATTGCAAATATAATCTATTACTATCGAGAGCAACCATATCCATCGCAAAATAACATACAGGATGAATTTCCTTACTTCCAAGTTTTCGAATGTGCTTTTTCACACATTGGTCAACAATTTTTTTTGCGTGTGTGCGCGCGCGTTAAAGATTTTCTTGAACAAAAACAAAAAAAAAAACAGCATTTTTTTCCAAGAAAAATATTTTTATCTTTTGAACTAATTTCAAGAGAGAAGGAAAGAAGGTGCAAATGAGTTGAGTCTGGCTGTGTCAGACGGCCATACCTGCTCTCTTCTGTTGCTTCTTCCTCTTCTTGCCGGCGGCCAGCAGCGCCTGTCCCTGCTGGAGAGGGTCCACGTAGAGGATGTCCCGCAGGTCCGGGGCCCGAGCGGACACAGCCGCCTCCGCGACACCCCCCGTCTTCTCCTGCGACGCTCGAATCTCCACCGTCATCGGTCCAAACTTGAGCAAGTTAAAGAGGAAGAGACAGAGAAGTTCAAGTGACGAGGAAGGGGAGAGGTTAAAAAAAGATTTAGTAAATTTGTCCCACTGAACCTGAAAAAAGAGTGACGGTGCTTTAGAAGCACACCACAGTAAACCATCGGAAGCAGCATTACAGACTACAGTTATATACCAGTTCGTTAGACCACTGGGTTTAGATACAGAGATATAACAATGATACGCGTGTCCAATAAACCAAACTACAACATTAAGGGCTTGATTTACTATGACCTTTAGCATGTGCAAAACATTTGCAGCTGGCTGAATTCCATCGAGGTTTTGAATGTCCGTTTCTTGCTTTTTGACATGTAGAATCAAAACGCAATTTAAATTTGTCACAGTAAATATCAGGTGGAGTTGATTCTATAAACTTGTGGCTCACTGAGGGCTTGATTTTAAAAACCCTTTAGCACACAAAACCAATAACATGACGAATGATTGGTCATGGTATTTGTTTTCCACCAATCATTGGTTGCGTTATTAGTTTGGCGTGTGCTAAAAGGTTTCGCACATGCTGAAGGTCTTAGTGATCTGAATTTAAAGCAACCCAGTGTTTACACTACAATGAAGAGCATGTGCATCTCTGTCTGTGGGGTGAAATTGTGGAATGGACTTCCTGAAGAGCTAAAACATAGTAGAAATGTGTTACAATTCAAAAAAAAGTTTAAAAAGATGATTTTGGACAAATATAGAATTGAGGGCTCATCTTGATTTGGAAACTAAGAAGATAGAAAGGGCTTAAAGGTCAAATTGACCATGGATTTTTGGTTACTACTGTTTTTGCAACTGTTCTTGTGCTTATTGTTTAATTTGAAATTTATTTAAAATTTTTAATTTTGTTATTTGATGTATGATACGGTTTATACCTGACTATATGAAATTGTTAAAGTGAAACAGGGTAGGCAATTTTATAAGCGAAAGCTTCAGCCTATCCTTTTGGTCATATCGAAACAGATGTATTGATTATATTATGAACAATGTACTAACGTGGAATGACCAAATAAATAAATTTCATTCATTCATTCATTCATTAGTAAATCAAGCCCTTAATGTTGTAGTTCAGTTTCTTATACAAATGTATCATAATTATATATCTATATCTAAACCCAGGCCCAAAGTGCACAAAATCACCCATAGGAAGTGCACATAGGCACGCGCCAAAAATGCAAGTTCCACACACATCCTGAAGGGGGCGCTGTGAGAAATGGCCGGTGCTGTACCGTGTGTACCTCAGCATCCTGCTCCTGCTCCATGGATTCTGTGGGGTCCTCTGGCTGGGGCCCCTCCCCGGCGTCTCCCTCCATCTCCAGCTCACACAGGGGGCCCCCCTGTGTCATGCCCGAGCTGACCATGCAGAACCCCATCTGCACATCGACACAGTTCACCTCTGGAACAGAGACCAGCAAAACCACAGGAACCTTTAGGGGATTCGCTACTTTTCCATGTTATTTGAGCCATTTTCTTTTACTCGCCTGCGCTTGAGATCCATTAAGACCCCCTGTGAAAGCGGCGTTCCCTCCCGCAATTTAAAATGGAGGTCACATTTCAGTCCCGCTTCTGAAAAGGTCATGTTAGGGAGATGAGGCGCATTCCCAGGTTAATGGTATATGTATCGGTACGTATGTGACACAGCATATACCACTGAGCACGGCTTGTATTACTGTGCGTGCGTCACCGCGCTTAAGCTACCGTTAGCTTCTTCCGAAGAGACGACCAGGAGACTCGGCGGTCCGACTTGAAATGCAAGTTGATTACACACAGCGAGTTGGTAAAGAGTCTAAAGTGAATGAGTCTCTCACCTGAATATATACATAGGGACAGATGAGTTTATGAACCTTTGTGTTGCTAACAAAGCACCAGTGAGGGAGGCAGGAAGTGATGGCGTCTGATTGGCTCATACATGGAAAAGAGGCACTGTTTGCTGACAAAGCATCAGTAATCAAAGACAGGAACTTACTGACTAATCAACTCACTCATTCCTATGCAGATGATCTCGTCAAAATGGCAGTTAATGTATTTTCCAACAGACAGCATACACAATTCTTCACTACTGTGTGTGTGTGTGTGTGTGTGTGTGTGTGTCTGTGCCTCTCCGCATGTTGCATACCGGCCAAGGCCTCTTGATTCCCCTTCTCCAGCACCTCCCAGTCAAAGGCCTTGCCCATCTCAGCCACGATCTCCGCACTGACGTGAGTGGGCAGGGTGTGCGTCTCTGGGGGGTGCGTGAAGTAACTGATCCTGCCGCTGAGAGAGAGAGGGGGGGGGGGGGGGGGTAGAGTCAGTAAGCACATAAGCACAGCCTGGCCACGGAGACCAGCCAACACACTCACACCTGCCTCTCTAGGGAAGTTACACTGTGGAAAGAGTGTGGATAGATTTAGGAAAAAAATCTTTATTTACCCCTTATGAGGGCCCCTTGGGAAAGAAAAGGTTGCACTGGCCATTCAGTGTACTGCAGCCTTTAAGTAGGAAGAATTTGATCCCTCTTGTGTTGAAGTTTTACCAGCGTTTGTTTAATCCTCCTGGGAATATGGTGTTGAGTTTTCTAATTCAATGTCTTTCTGTCATATGTATGTCTTCCTGTGTTGGATAGGGTGTGGATAGAGTGTGGATAGGGTGTGGATAGGGTGTGGATAAGGTGTGGATAGAGTGTGGATAGGGTGTGGATAGAGTGTGGATAGAGTGTGGATAGAGTGTGGATAGAGTGTGGATAGAGTGTGGATAGAGTGTGGATAGAGTGTGGATAAGGTGTGGATAGGGTGTGGATAGAGTGTGGATAGGGTGTGGATAGGGTGTGGATAGGGTGTGGATAGAGTGTGGATAGGGTGTGGATAGGGTGTGGATAGGGTGTGGATAGAGTGTGGATAGAGTGTGGATAGAGTGTGGATAGAGTGTGGATAGGGTGTGGATAGGGTGTGGATAGGGTGTGGATAGAGTGTGGATAGGGTGTGGATAAAGTGTGGATAGGGTGTGGATAGGGTGTGGATAGAGTGTGGATAGGGTGTGGATAAAGTGTGGATAGGGTGTGGATAGAGTGTGGATAGAGTGTGGATAGAGTGTGGATAGAGTGTGGATAGGGTGTGGATAGGATGTGGATAGGAAAGAGAGGGAAACAATGAAACGTAAAGCCACGGAGAGAAGGACACAAGATGGAGAACACAAGACGTTTGACATTCTCTCCGAAAAGCACAACCCACGCTCCACCCACCTCGTCCAGTCCTGTAGGACACTCTTAGCCGCTTTATCGTGGTCCGGCAGCCCTCCCTTCCTCAGCTTGCCCTGATGCCGTGCCAACAAAGCCAGGAACTCCAGCGGAGTGTGGAACTCTGGGACACCATAGTGCTGCATGATCTAACAGACAGCAACAAAAATCATAATGCTATCATCTATCATTAGACAATCCAACTTGGACATTAGATAAAATACGAACGCAGTAACATATCTTTTGATGATTAGATTTGGAAACATTACAGGCATTTAGCAGGAAACCAGCCAACATACTAATGCAATCATTTATAATTAGACAAAATTCTAAGGCATTTCTTTAATTATCTAGCTGGACACCAGATAAAACTACATTTCCCACAAACACTCAGAGATATGAAGACTTTTCCAAACTGAAAAGTTTTGTTTGAGCCACGCCCCTATTCGTGGCGTGAAAAAAAGGTAAAAACCTTTTTAATACGCAATCAAGTCAATGCCCCCTTTCTCCCTTTTCTTGATTGATGGGTATTCAAACTGCGCAAATTAACGTTAGCCTTTTAATTTCAATAAAATCCGAATGGATCTATCGCCCCTCCCCCCAACTGTAACTCCTCCCCCCCCCCCCCAGTCTGTGCTCTCTCACTCCAGCCCAATTCGCGTCTTTTGAAATTGTGAAGTGGGCGGAGACAGAACAAAAGCCGGTGTTTATTACGCCTTTTAAACTTTGTTGAACACCGAGCGACAACGTCCTTTTTTCGCCTGAAAAATCTCAGACAAGAAATTTAAATACCTTTATATGTGGATCTTTTTTGCTCGGTTGAGCAACACTTATAGACACTTCTACGAGTTAAACTGAGGACGGAGTCAAACTGTGACCCAAAAACCACGAACTTTAACAAACCGTTACAACACCCCTGCTCGGCTGCACCCCCTGAAACACACCAAAAGTAACGTCACGTCGTTAAATACCTCATTCTTGTTGCAGCGCCTGAGAATGGCAGCCACGGGCTCTAGAGGGTCCACCAGCTGTTCGATCTTCATACAGTTCCGTAGGATCATTCCTGCGTCCGATGTGGAGGTCGCCATGACGATACCTGGGCAGTCCAGAAGCTTGATGTGCTTGTCCAGGTGCACCTCCTGCAGGTACCTGTAAGAACACCGCACAGGTTTGTACACCCCCATTTTCATGCTGCCCTACCCAGACCCTGATTAGCCCTGCTCCATACCCTGATTAGCCCTGCTCCATACCCTGATTAGCCCTGCTCCAGACCCTGATTAGCCCTGCTCCAGACCCTGATTAGCCCTGCTCCAGACCCTGATTAGCCCTGCTCCATACCCTGATTAGCCCTGCTCCATACCCTGATTAGACCTGCTCCAGACCCTGATTAGCCCTGCTCCATACCCTGATTAGCCCTGCTCCATACCCTGATTAGACCTGCTCCATACCCTGATTAGACCTGCTCCATACCCTGATTAGACCTGCTCCATACCCTGATTAGACCTGCTCCATACCCTGATTAGCCCTGCTCCATACCCTGATTAGCCCTGCTCCATACCCTGATTAGACCTGCTCCAGACCCTGATTAGCCCTGCTCCATACCCTGATTAGCCCTGCTCCATACCCTGATTAGACCTGCTCCATACCCTGATTAGACCTGCTCCATACCCTGATTAGCCCTGCTCCAGGACTGGCTCATCATATCACATCACTCTCCCCTGAAACTAAAGACATTTTATTTTATTTGTATGGCACGTTTTACAGAAACCAGGTTTTCTTTAAAAAAAAAACAGGCCTGAACCCCTAAAAATTAGTAGAAATCGAGGGAGGAACCCGGCTATAGAGGGGGAGCCCATCCTCTGCTGGCTGGCCCGTTAATAGTCAACGTAGAATGAACGGTAACACAAATGTAACGAGGGATCTATCAGAGCAAACGGTAAAACGGGTTTGGCCGATCACAGTCCGAGGGGGTTAAACTAGCTGGTAAAATAGGCAGTCCGTTGAGTCCAAGTGAGTGAAGGTGTAAATCTCACTGCGTACTTGGTAACGCCGGGCGTGGCTCCCACGCTGCAGGCCCGAGCTCGCTTCAGACTGTTTATCAGGCTGCTCTTCCCCACGTTGGGAAAACCTGGGAGAAACACAGACATAAGCAGCTTTCAAACACAGCTAATGGAAACCTGAGAGAAACGCAGTCATACGCAGCTTTCAAACACAGCTAATGGAAACCTGAGAGAAACACAGTCATAAGCAGCTTTCAAACACAGCTAATGGAAACCTGACAGAAACACAGTCATAGGCAGCTTTCAAACACAGCTAATGGAAACCTGAGAGAAACACAGTCATAAGCAGCTTTCAAACACAGCTAATGGAAACCTGAGAGAAACACAGTCATACGCAGCTTTCAAACACAGCTAATGGAAACCTGGGAGAAACACAGTCATAGGCAGCTTTCAAACACAGCTAATGGAAACCTGACAGAAACACAGTCATCGGCAGCTTTCAAACACAGCTAATGGAAACCTGAGATAAACACAGTCATAAGCAGCTTTCAAACACAGCTAATGGAAACCTGAGAGAAACACAGTCATACGCAGCTTTCAAACACAGCTAATGGAAACCTGAGAGAAACACAGTCATACGCAGCTTTCAAACACAGCTAATGGAAACCTGACAGAAACACAGTCATCGGCAGCTTTCAAACACAGCTAATGGAAACCTGAGAGAAACACAGTCATCGGCAGCTTTCAAACACAGCTAATGGAAACCTGAGAGAAACACAGTCATACGCAGCTTTCAAACACAGCTAATGGAAACCTGGGAGAAACACAGTCATAGGCAGCTTTCAAACACAGCTAATGGAAACCTGACAGAAACACAGTCATCGGCAGCTTTCAAACACAGCTAATGGAAACCTGACAGAAACACAGTCATAGGCAGCTTTCAAACACAGCTAATGGAAACCTGGGAGAAACACAGTCATAGGCAGCTTTCAAACACAGCTAATGGAAACCTGAGAGAAACACAGTCATAGGCAGCTTTCAAACACAGCTAATGGAAACCTGGGAGAAACACAGTCATAAGCAGCTTTCAAACACAGCTAATGGAAACCTGAGAGAAACACAGTCATACGCAGCTTTCAAACACAGCTAATGGAAACCTGAGAGAAACACAGTCATACGCAGCTTTCAAACACAGCTAATGGAAACCTGACAGAAACACAGTCATCGGCAGCTTTCAAACACAGCTAATGGAAACCTGAGATAAACACAGTCATAAGCAGCTTTCAAACACAGCTAATGGAAACCTGAGAGAAACACAGTCATAGACAGCTTTCAAACACAGCTAATGGAAACCTGACAGAAACACAGTCATAGGCAGCTTTCAAACACAGCTAATGAAAACCTGAGAGAAACACAGACATAGGCAGCTTTCAAACACAGCTAATAAAAGCAGAGCCATTTTGGCGAGGTCGTCTCGTTAGTAAATATGAAATATTGCAATTTTAACATCAAATAAGTATGGATTCCTTGGAATTCCATAAACTTGAACATACAGAAGGACAATATGGAATGCCTTTTAGCATACAATCTGTATGGATTAGATGTGGTTCACAATTTCAGCAGAGACTAAGAATAATATTGAGAAAGAACAGTGCTTTACTGGTATTCAAATTAAAGACTAATAATAGCAATGAGAATGTGCCTGAGAAATAACAGCACTCCCTAGGTGTTCACATGGAAACGGTTCAGTACAGGAAACTCGCGCTGTACTCACCCACCACGCCCACGGTGATGGTGGTCTTGATGTCCAGGTTGCGGCAGTAATTCCCCAGGAGCTTCATGAGGAGGTCGGCCCCCACACACGCACTGCTGCCCAGCAGCTCTGAGGTGGCCTTCGTCACAGGCACACTGCTGCGTTTCTGGAAAAGGAGGAGGGGTCCGTGATATGAACCCAGGCTTAATAATTCTCATTTTGTGAAGGGATAATTACGAGGTTGCAACATGCTCATAATTCATCATAAAAGTCAGGGCCCATATTGATAAAGGGTCTCAGGGTAGTAGCGCTGGGCGCTGGGATCTGGGATCAGGTCAGGGCCCATATTGATAAAGGGTCTCAGGGTAGTAGCGCTGGGCGCTGGGATCTGGGATCAGGTCAGGGCCCATATTGATAAAGGGTCTCAGGGTAGTAGCGCTGGGCGCTGGGATCTGGGATCAGGTCAGGGCCCATATTGATAAAGGGTCTCAGGGTAGTAGCGCTAGGCGCTAGGCGCTGGGATCTGGGATCAGGTCAGGGCCCATATTGATAAAGGGTCTCAGGGTAGTAGCGCTGGGCGCTGGGATCAGGTTTACATCGTTGCTCATAATGGATAACGTTAGGAAACGGACGGAGACAGCTGCTCCTAGGCCTAGAGATGCTAATGTGGGCCCAGGTATTTACAACTAAAACAGAGAAGGGAATTCCCCAGTGTTCCCCCATTGGGGGCATAAGGTACTTGGGGGTGCATGGTTTCTGGGGTTCAGGGCACATGGTTTAGGGGGGGGGGTTGTTCATGCAGGGCGCTCTGTGTCCTCCCTCACCAGATTCCTGTTCTGCTGCTGAGTGGAAGCTTTGAAGGCCACAGTGGGGAACTCGTTACGAAGGTACTTTATCCACTTCTCCACAATCTCCTTAGAAACCAGATCTTGGGACGGCCCGAGGAGTTGGAAACAGCAAAAAAGAAAATAAATGATCTAAAACAGGAAGTTTCACAACAGAACATCTTTGAAATATAAGAATATGCAATCATTGAAGTACCTTTTTTCACCGGATTGCCGTTTAATACTGTTAATAGAACAGCAGACTATGTGGTAAACTCAGAAATCAATCATTTGTGTTAGCCCACAAATGTACACCCCCATTTCAAACTAATTACCAAAGAAAGAAAATAATGAATGGCCTGGATGTTCCTATTCATCTCTGTGCAATGTCTCTTACTCACCGATCTTGTTTAGCACCAGTACAATTTTTTTACTGGTGCCACTCTGAACCACTGCCTGCTCCACCTGTGGACATCGGCACCCCAGCGGGTCACGCGCATCCAGAACCTCCAGAATCACGTCTGCCCTCTCGATTACCTGGGCAAAAATGGTGTCAGAGATACAGTAGATTCCATGTGGCGTAGCATTATGCCGGCTGGCTTATTTACTTGAAAAAGCATATAAATTAGCTTACATAAGGATTTATAGTTGGGAGAGAACAATTTGATAACCTGATAATAAGCAGTCCAAGAGAGTGTGCTACTCAAACAAGCCAGTGATCACCAGACATAAGAGACATGTCCAGATATTGTGCTGACCCACAACAAGGTCTGCAGTTTACTTCCTATATCATGCAGCCTACGTCCTATGTCATGCAGCCTACTTCCTATGTCATGCAGCGTACTTCCTATGTCATGCAGCGTACTTCCTATGTCATGCAGCGTACTTCCTATATCATGCAGCCTACGTCCTATGTCATGCAGCCTACTTCCTATGTCATGCAGCCTACTTCCTATGTCATGCAGCGTACTTCCTATGTCATGCAGCGTACTTCCTATGTCATGCAGCGTACTTCCTATGTCATGCAGCCTACGTCCTATGTCATGCAGCCTACTTCCTATGTCATGCAGCGTACTTCCTATGTCATGCAGCGTACTTCCTATGTCATGCAGCGTACTTCTTATGTCATGCAGCGTACTTCTTATGTCATGCAGCGTACTTCCTGTGTCATGCAGCGTACTTCCTATATCATGCAGCCTACTTCCTATGTCATGCATTTCCCAAAGATTTTAGCTACATGACAAGATACGCAAACTGGTGCTTTTCCCGATTGGATTTTGTGTCCGCACAAGAGGAAGTGATCAGGCATGCGCAGTAGTGTTTTCAGTTAGCTTAGCTACTTAAGTTACATAACGTATGCTTAGAGTGGCGCGCTAGCTGGATTTAAAGTTTGTTTTCGTTGGATAGTCAAAATCGGGATGTAAGAAGTAGTACTGGGTCCTGACAACCAAGGCATATATAATCTAATAAGAAAAGGGGGACTTTTGATTTTGTCTGTCTGATAATGACCCGCTTAGCGAACTGTTTCATAAAAACTCCCATTGACCTCCAGTCATTCAACGAGCGCCTGTTGTCTGTCTAATAAGTTCCAACTGCGGACGTTCCAGCCCCTGAAGCTGGACCTCTTGCTCCGCCTACCCTCTTTGAGTTTACTTCCTAAATCATGGGGAAGAGTTCCTATAGATTGCCAACAACAACCCTTCTGGAAGATGTGTAAATGCACAGATACTGTATATGCCAAATGCTTCACTCAGTCAATGCACAGATACTGTATATGCCAAATGCTTCACTCAGTCAATGCACAGATACTGTATATGCCAAATGCTTCACTCAGTCAATGCACAGATACTGTATATGCCAAATGCTTCACTCAGTCAATGCACAGATACTGTATATGCCAAATGCTTCACTCAGTCAATGCACAGATACTGTATATGCCAAATGCTTCACTCAGTCAATGCACAGATACTGTATATGCCAAATGCTTCACTCAGTCAATGCACAGATACTGTATATGCCAAATGCTTCACTCAGTCAATGCACAGATACTGTATATGCCAAATGCTTCACTCAGTCAATGCACAGATACTGTATATGCCAAATGCTTCACTCAGTCAATGCACAGATACTGTATATGCCAAATGCTTCACTCAGTCAAGGCACAGATCACATTTCCCACATATTTAATTTTACAAAACCTCCTACCTTCTTAAATTCCCTGTAGTATGCCTTTCGTGAGTTTTCATTTTCAAAGTTGACATGTTTTTCCAAAGTCTGCATCTCAATTTCCTGCAAAAAACACACATGGAAAAAAAACTGTGAAATGCAGCAGAACAGCAACGCTATCGTGTCCAGCGCAACAGGAGTATGTTAAAGCCATGTGCCCATCAGGGGACTCGGTGCAAGCTGCCAGACCCGGGCCCTGTTTCACAAAGCTGGATTACGGAGTTAGCTGGATAACTGCACCCGAACTGCACTGAGTAAAACCCGGAACAGCTCTTTTTACTTCAGTCCAAGGTCCAGATTTTACTCAGTGCAGTTATCCAACTCAGTAATCCTGCTTTGTGAAATACCACCCAGGCCATTACCTTCTCCTTTTAAACATCGCCTTTAGCACCTTGCTGGCCCGTTACCTTCTCCTTTTAAACATCGCCTTTAGCACCTTGCTGGCCCGTTACCTTCTCCTTTAGCACCTTGCTGGCCCGTTACCTTCTCCTTTTAAACATCGCCTTTAGCACCTTGCTGGCCCGTTACCTTCTTCTCAAATTCGCTCTGCCTCTGCAGGACGTCGTTCTGGAAAGTCTCTAAACTGCGCCTCCTCCAAAGCTCTTTGTCGCGCGAGGCCTTCTGTTTCTCCTGGAGGTTTTCAAGCTGACGGGACAGCAACACACAACACCGGTGTATTCAACACAATGCACAAAAACATCACACATTTAACAGCACACACTCAACAACAAAAACATTTAACACAACGTACACAAAAACTTTTAACACAACGTACACAAAAACTTCACGCGTTCAACTAATGCACAAAGTATTTCAAACAAAACAGGCAAGTTAGGGAACACATATCTGGGCCCCCGTTTCACAAACTGAGTTAGCCCGATTAGTTCGTTGCCATTTTGGGATGAACCCAGGATTTTCGGTTTCACAAAGTTAATTAACAATTTAGCCAGACTTGTTACCGGGGCAACCGGTGAACACTATTAAGGAAGGTTTCCATGCAGTCTCAGGTAGCCAAAATTTGACATCTTTTGTAAGTGAATAATAAGTGATCCAGAACCCCAAAATAAAAACAACACAGGTTACATTACGAGTGGTTGAAAATATCGCTTTTGTCAATTTCAATGTGTTACGTCATCCTGCAAAAGGCAGCGTCACCCGGCTCTGTGTCCATATAAGGAGTGTGATCCTGTTTTTAGAGTGCGATTCATCTCCCCTTTACAGCAGAGCGCGGGTGCAGCACAGGTATCCAAGGTGATTCAATGCTAGATTGACTAATCAAATCGTAATTCACATTTGTGAAACGGAGTAATTAACAAGGTAATTTCATACAATACACATCAAATTATCCTGGATTGCTTAAGCGACGTACATGAAACATATCATAGTAGTGTCATGTTGCTGCTCACACAAACAAACACACTCCAACTGACTTTAACGATAAAAGCACAGCTGCAGCTAGCAGCAAACACACTTCAGAAAAAGGCCGATTAAAAAAAGAAAGTCTAAACATTTGAAGGCTTTTTGTAGACACTGCTGGTGAGTAAAACAAGACGCGCGTCTCACCCGTTGTTTGCGTAGTTCTGCCTCTCTCTGGCCCCCCTCCTTAAAGAGCTGAGCCTGTCCCACATTCTTCTTTCCTTCTTGCGTCTCTTCTTGCGTCCGTCCATCTTTACCCTGGAAATGGCAGCAAAATACAAGACCCTGTAAGTCAGGGATGGGCAATCTAATCCGAAAAGGACCGGTGCGGGTGCGGGTTTTTAATTTAGCCCAGCACTAATTAACTATTCATGGTCTTCAATCAAGACCTTGATAAGTAGAATTGTAGGTCAACAGCAGGGCGAGACTAAACCCTGGTCCCGGAGTGCCTGAGCCGGGCCTGGTTTTTGCTCCATCCAAACCTATAACTACATAAGTACATTCATTTTAATGAATCAGGTGTAATGAATGCAGGTGGCCATGTGCTGGAAGCCATACAAAATATTCAGGTTCAAACTTTTAATCATCCATAAAACTCTTGTGATCACTGGCACCCCAGAACCAGGGTTTCCCACCCCACTGGTCTTCAGTTTAGCCTCCTAAATGCAGACTATGCTTGTTTGCTAGAATGTAACACACATCACACATACACCACATAGGCCTGTGTGTATTACAGACCCTGAATTAAAGCACAGTGTTTTCAGTTGGTAAATGGCATGTCCACATTTCAAATAAATATTGTGAAGTGCACAGATGATGATTTCAATAATTCACTGTGATTGGATACCAAAGATAAACAAAAGTTCCATACTGTTCCAGTGTCATTTACAGCTAAATCTAGTCCCACCCCTCAATTCCCATAGAGATCCATTCAAATGCAGAGACGTTATAGTATCGCTTGTAAGAGTACCAGAAAATAAGATATCAAGAGTCTTTTGATGTTGTTGGGCCACAGACATCAGGAAGTCATGGCATGCAAAGCACATGCAACCAAATCTAAAATATTATTACTTTATTTTATATATAAATGCAGAGGTGTCAATAATTGTGGCACACATGGTTTTGTTAAAAATAATTATTTCTTGAGGGATTTTTTTTGTCATAATAAATTTACTTCAATTAAAGGGTGGATTTTTTTCTTTTTTTCCAGTGTGACATTAAGCCTATTCACCAAATGGTGAATTTTTTATAACCCTTTTTATTAATCTTTACCAGGGGTGCAAATTATATATATATATATGTATATATTACCTTACACATGACAGTGAATAAGAAAATAACTCCCAAGTCAAGTCAAATAACAGACAAGTCAACGAATAAGACAGCTGATATACAAGACAAATTTAATCTAGTTCCATGCTTGAGAAAAGTGGCTCGCTCAGCAGCAGCGTCATAATTGAATATTCATCCATTTAAATGTTATGTTGTTAAGTAGTAGCTAGATAGCTAGAACGTATGTCTCCGTGGTTCACATGACATGCTGTTAAGATTCAATCTAAAAGCATGTATTGGCTTCTCACTTTACCTGCAACATAACGTAAAGTTAGTTGGATAGCTAGCTCCGGTTTAACTTGTAACATGCTTGACCACGCTTACCTTGTTTTTCCCACGAAATCGTATCCGTTTCGCTTTATTCTGTCCTGTAACAATAAGCACAACAAAACAATTTACATACACAAAAGACAAAGCTTCTGGCCAAAAATTATATAAAATTAAACAACTTCGGCAACGCACTGGATTTTGTCATGTTTAGCCCAAGCACAAGGTTCCCCTGCTGATGTAATGCAAACGTGATACGGCAACTGTCGCAAATGCAACGTGGGCGTTGCACGAAAACATGACCAAAAAGAACCGACCAATAAGAACCGACCAAACCTTGTACGCGGAAGACTTCAACGAACAGTGCAGAGTGCATGGGCAGGAGCCGCTAATAAAGCGGCTGGTTTCATGGGGATGACAAAAAAAATACAAAAAAATATTATTAGACTTATTTAACGATACTTTACAACCTTCACATGACAACCTTACACTGTAAAACAGATTAAGTTCCGTTTACGGAAACCGATTGTCTTGGACCATCGGAGTAGGGCAACGTAATGTTCAATCACTTGTAGGTTATCCTCCTAAGACCTGGCGTCCACATATGTGGACATCACATTTTGGGTTGTATAACCATAATACTTTCAGACCGAGTGTCCCCATATGTGGACATCATTTTTCTCAAAAACTACATCATGTAAAAAGATTATGCTTAGTTATTATAGTCATCAGGTCCCAATAAGCCCAAATAGCAAAGAGAAATTAAAAAAGCATTGGGTCTTAGGAGGTTTTAAAGCTATAATTCAGGTTAAACTTGTTGTTTTTGAGCTATAAGAACTTATGCCGTTTTTTATTTTGAGACTTTAGTAAAATTCCATTGAAGTTTTACAGTGTACAAGTTCTAAAACATTGCATGTAATACTGACAATTAGTTTACAGTAGCCTAGACACTGAATCAGCATCAGTAGGCTACATAGCCTATTCTGCACTCTTCTCATGGGCTACTCTAGGTTTTAAGTTATTACACAAACTTATTTATTTCAAAAAGTATGCTAGCCTACTGTGTGAAGCACCAACTATCCTGAATAACTGACACAAGACTATCTGAGCCTCCAGACCACAGTTTTTGCCCAATAGGCCTAATATTAAGGGTTTGACAGTTGGCAGTTGGTCAGGAGAAAAAATAAATTTATAACATGAATTTTCCTGAAGGAGCACTGTAGGTACTGAGTGGTTTGTACATAAATTCATGGATTGGGACAGTCAGTTGGAACATAAGATAAAGCATGTTTGTAGGCTACACAATACATTAGGCGTAGAGACAATGTAAATGGCTTATCTATGCGATACATCTTTAAATGTATCTGGTTTACTATTGGAAACCTAATTAAATCTTCTTCAAAAAGAAATATGTCTGACTTTTTTGTTACTTATTTTGTCTTTTATAAGGCACCCCACTTTGAGCATGAAAGGGGACTGTGTGAAGCAGGGTTTTCAGGGGACCTCCCCATGTATGCTGGTTCCCCTTCAGTCCAGTCTTTTTAATCAATAAAGATCAAAACACAGATTTAAGTTCTTTTGTCATTTTAAACTTAAAACTTATTTTAGCACAATCTAGGTTTGGTTTGTTCCTTTTGATTCATATTTGAAATCTTCCTTTTCTACAAGGGTTTGGTTTTAGTGACCAGTATTTCATTCAGCAATTAAGACCCCACATAATTTCACCTGCCAGTCTATAATTTAATCAATTAAATGTAATAACGTTCTAAATTACATCTGACATAAGGAATTTAACAGAAAATTAAGGATCACTTTGTCCCGATTGACTGAATGTCCTGGGACCGTCTTCATGGCATTGCTATTTTGGACATAATGTTGTCTTCAGAGAATAAATCGTCGCATCAAAAATGTCAAATGAATAACAAATAACGACTCGTTACAATTATGGTTGGAATAAACCCAGCAGACATGGGGGGCAGGATTGAGTTTGTGCAGCGCTGTCTTTAACTGCACTGTGCTTGCCCTTAAGCTACCTATACAATAAAGGTACAGAATGTACCTAAAAAGGTATAAAAGCTTGTCACTGGGGTGGTACCCTATAGGAACGTAAAATTGTACCCCTAGCCATGGATACATAATTTGTGCCTTTTAAAAAAAAAAGAAATGTACTTACTAGCACCCAAATAGAACAATAGTGTACGTTCAGGGTACATTTGGGAAATGTGTTCCTTCAAGAAGAAAAATGTACCTCCACTGTACCTTTATTTCTGTGTGTATTGGTACAGTCAGTCATTTATTTATAAGCTCTGTTATTTGGGTTATTCTCAAGAGCCTTTGCACAAATCTGTCCCTTTTTCCTAAACACTTCATCAACCACTAGGTTGCAGTGTGTCCCAGGGAATTAAATGATTAACATACAGCTGAACATGGCATATATGGCTGAAGTATATATGCACACGTGCAAAAACACACACACACACACACACACACACGCACGCACGCCCGCACACACACACACGCACGCACGCACGCCCGCACACACACACACACACACACACTCACACTCTTTGGAAAAAACAGATTTTTCTCAAAAACACTAAATTATTGTCACCCACAAATATTCTTCTACATAACAAAAGTTAAATCTGCATTAAAATTGTACTTATTTAAGTTAATCCCAGACTGAAGGAACTGTATTGTGGACTTCTATCACTTCCTGTTTCACTATAGAGCATAGGGTGTATGTTTATGCACATGAAAATCCCTTTGACCTCCATTACAATAGGGAAAGCCAAAGAACTTTCAAATCATGAGAGAGAGAGCTGGGGGTTGCAATAACATACCGCTAAACACTGTTAGGGTGTTGTGGGAAAATATAGATTATTCATTATTTATATATAATTATATATCATGCTGTGGGACCTTCTGTATGAAACAATGGTGTCAATAAGAAGATGCTTTTCTGTGTTAGGGTGTCTTGGAAGAAACAGCTCTAAAAGGCCCAAGTGTGCACATATCAAATTTATGGCCTTGCATCCACGGGCAGACACTCTCGCCAAGGAAGAAAAACAAGCTTTCAGTATGGTCAGGGGGCGATTGTCCCGAGCTAGGCACACAGTATGATCTCATCCTCGACACTTGTAAATCAAGGACATGTGCATGCACCCACACGCTGGAGAATTGATGGGAAGAGCTCGCTCTCAGCAGAAAGCCATATGGTAAAACAATTCCGAATTTTCCAGAGACTATTTCAGTTACATTTGTATACTTAAACTTCAGAGTGATAAAGCATATGTATACTTATCTCGATAAGGAGGTAATGGACCCATTCACACCTGCATACACACACACTCACATGGGACACATTTATGGTCCTAGATCAGCTGAAGAGATAGTGTGTATCTCCCCAAGGAATGCCTGGTGCCCGAGGCTTGGAAATGTGTGTGTGTGTGCAGTTTGAGCAACTAATAGAGTTTAGTAAATTCAAGGAAAATATTTCCTTTAATTCTGCAACAAACATTTAGTATAAAAATACATTTGACAAATGTTATCTTTCTTCCTCCACAACCATTTAGTATAAAATAATATGTTACTATAGATAATGTCTCAAATCACAAAGAAAGATGTTGTCCTTGGTTTATAAAAACACATACCTGTGGTTTATAAGAATTAAAAAGCTTATAGCTAGTATTATTTAACCCATCAGAGAATTGTATTATTATGTATTGAATAACTATTGTCAGACCATGGCCAGACTGTTTCTGAGATAATTGAATCATGGTATTTCATTAAAACTACGATATAAAACAAAGGCCAATTGTAATGCTCAAATAAGACCAGCAGAGACCGCTGCAGACCATGAAACGAATATATCTCCCAGCGGGGACGGTCTCAAACTTTAGTCCACATGGACCATGAACCGTGTGATTGAGAGTGTTTTTAACATATGTATGCTTAGCCGATCAGCCTGGGTATGTATATTCATGCAAATCTATATACAATAAATTACGTTATATCAGACTCTGGAATGTAGTGTCTATTTGGAAGAAAGTTTGAATAACTTGTAGTAGAATGGTCCTGACCCCTCCCGACGGGGCGGTGAAAGGATTATTCTATTTATTATACTACAAGGGCAATAAACTATTATTACAAACATTTGGAACAGTTGCAAACTGGCCAGTACGAGCATGCAAATACATGTGAGGAGAAGATGTTTATCCCTAAGTAAGGCCTAGCCTATCTGCTGATCTGTAAAAGTAAAACCACGTGTTTAAAAGAAATATGTGCGTGATTATAAATGCATCACTTGCTTTAAATTAAATGAGTAAAAACCATGAACACACAAAACATAATAGACTCCAGAAAGACGGCATGGCTGAAGAATGATTGGTGAACGGAGTGATTTTCGCAAAGTAAGCTTCTTACATGAACTCTCAGACCGCCACGAAACATCCCCCGATCAAATCAAATGTGAACCAACTTTTTTGGCAATGTCATAGAAAGCGCATAGCCTATATCCTCTGAAATAACTAAGATAAAGTAAAACCCGCAGACTTCGCAGAAAATAAGGTACGTAGGCTACAGTGAGTGCGCGTGCACGTGCGAGGACTAAAATCCTGGCAAGGACAAGCAGTAGAATTTCGGCATCGGGCAATAGAAGCTGCGAGTCGGGAGCAAACGTCAGCATCCTCTATATGGACATTTTGTAAGCAAGAGACGTGGGTGCGGGGCGTGACGCTTATTGACATCCTCTCTATTTTTTATTTTTTTATTGTATTTTATTATTAGCCATATTATTTGATTTATTTAGCTAAAAATGCATACCGAATAAGTCCATGCTTATATAAAAACTACAAGAGAAAACTGCCTGGGTATCCGTGACAAGGCGTCGTAAACTTTAGTGGTCAAGGAACTTGTGTGACATATCAAGACTTTCCTCTCAACTGGGAACTGTTCTCGCCTAAAAGACCCAACGCGCAGAATATAGACTTGACACTAGACGGAGCTCAAAATACCCGCTACGGTACGTTTACTTTCTCATTCTTGCATCGGTTGATATTTTCTGCTTGAAAATATCAGTTGTCTGTCACTGTGTCTAGATAGCAGACGACTCCGGGCTGATTCAGGAAAAGTAGCCTAACTGTTGGAAACGGCGAGGTAGGCCTACACATTGCCAAATTCTGGCCAGCCGGTACACGGGCACAGATCGTGGCCACTACGGGTCAATTCTGGCAAATAAGGAATTCTGTCATGTAGGTGTCAATACAGACAGCAGTACATGGACGCTGTCTGTCCCAGCTTTGGACCACTTCTAGTGTAGAATAATGTGAGTTACATCTGAGCATCGTTCGTTGCCTGAGCTTAACTACCATTGGTTGGGTATAGATAGAACAGATACTACATTTAAGGTATTTAGCAGACACTTTTATTCAGAACAGTTCATACAGCTTACCTTACATTCTTTGCATATAGCCTATGTATACAGCTGGATATTTACTTATATTCAACTTAAGTACCTTTAGCTTAATCAACCCCACTACCGAGTCTAAAGCCCAGTTCCCTGATCTAAACCTGTCGCAGAGGTGTAAAATCCAGGTTCAGAAAGTAAAAGTCCTCCCCAGTATTTAGTTCAAATCAGCTGGATTTGCTAATTAGCACAATTCTTCAGCCAGGTGGTAAAACTAATTAGTGAAATCAGCTGGCTGAGTTCATGGGTGGAAGAAACACACGGCAGGACTGTTACTTTCTGACCCCTGGACTTTACACCTGTGCACCTGTGTCCTGACACTCATTCACTTGCTTCTCAGAGAGAAATATGAACGAATAAACAAAGGTGTTCACATACCTTTATGAGAATCTTTATTGTTCTCACTGGTGTTTTTTTATTATCACGTGTTGTACACCACAATGAGGTGTAAAATCCAGGGGTAAAAAATGAACAGTCCTGCAATGTGTTTGAAATTTACTGAATTTGTCTCTGATATTTTGAAGTTGTATTACACAAATGGGAGCTATACTGTTGGTGAACACATTGGAATATGTATTTCAATGTGTTCTTCACAACTTGCACTTGTCTTCAGTTCAGACATACACAGTAATACAAGTTCACATTAAACCATCATTTTAAATTTCAAATTTAAATTCAGGTTTAAAATAAACAGCATCATACAATTCAGGGTTCTTAATTCAAAGTTTACAACCATTGCAAATGTATTATAAGTGTGTTTGCTACAAAGTCTGTTTGGTGGGTCAGAGACGTAATGGGTTTCCATGTAGCACACTGAGACGGGAAGCTTCTCTCTGGATCCAAGGCTTCTAAAATTGGCCTCTAAAATTCAGAATTCATCAGGGACGTTTCTTGCAGCATATTTTCTATTTAAAAAAAATATTATTCCTAGGAGATGTGTGTCTGCACTGTGGACATAACTGTTTTCCCATGCCACAGACACACAGAGCTGAAGAGGCCCTCTTCCCTCTGGCTCATTGAAGACACTGTGCAATTAAAAAAGAATAATTTTTAAATATTAATATCATGCACAAAAACCTGAAAATCAATACTATGATATCAATCATATTTTATGAATTTGATACTTGTTTTAATATGAAAGCGTTACAGTTCTTATAGTGACCACTACAGGAGGATCTGGTATTGGCCATTTAGAGACCTGGGCCCGTATTCACAAAACATTGTATCTTACCACTAAGAGTTCTCCCAAATAGCAGTAAAAGTTTCAAGCTAAGAGTTTTCTCTTAAAACCTTTTCACAAAGCTGCTGAGACCAACTTTTACTAAGAAATGGGGAGAAATCTTAAGCTAAGAGAAAGGGCGGGGTTGACCTCGTTGCTATGGATGATGTCATGTTTCATGAACAACTTTACTTACTATTTCCACAGTGATTGGCTGATAGGGGATGGGTTTCTGTCAGTGATTTAATCATAGAAATACTGTCAAAAGAGGTATCATGTTGCCATATTCAAATAAAGATGTTTTATCCCATGTGGTTATTTACAATTAAAGTGTTTGTGTGACCAATATAATTTAAAAAGGAAAGCAAACGTTTTGTGAGCTGGGGTCCCGGTTGTGGGTGGATTTAAGGCGTGAGGAGCCACGTCCTGCAGGGATAGCCACTGTCCCCCACCAAGTGACATCCAGCTGGGACATGATGCCCCTCAAACAGCAGCCTCAGGCCAGTCTCCTGTAGGATCCGGGAGTCATGTGTTGCTCCTGGCCACTTGGCAAAAATGTCAAGACTATTGTAGTTGGCATCAAAAACCACCTGTGTGTTGATGCTATGATTTGTTTTTCTGTTGACAAATGCGTGTTCATCTTGTGATGGGGCAATAATTCGGACATGTGTCCCATCTATAGCGCCAACTACACCGGTTAGTCCAGCTATTGCCATGAAGTGGGCTTTGTTTCTTTGTAGTTGGCGAACATCAAGAGGAAACCGTATGAATTTTCGGACGATGTGGGGTCTGGAAAGGGCATTTATTGCTTGATGTAATATTGTACTGACAGATGACTGAGATATACCTCGTCTGCACTGCATAGCTGCGTTTTTCCTGTAGCGTAGAGTTGTCAGAACCTTGATCTCCGGTGTTATTGGGTTGTTTCTGTTTGTTGGTGAAGTGACTGCATCCCTGACTAGCCCTACTATTATCATAATACCCTCGCGATTAAGGCGATACCTTTTTAAAAGCTCAGTATCATTAAATGCTTCTAAAATGTTGACACAAATAAAACTTTTCACAAATTTAGGAGCTGGTTTTAGCGCTAAAACGTTTTGTGAAATACTCTTAGACCAAAAATTTAGGAGTCTTAAAATTAGGACTGACACGCCCATTCTTTTTAAGAATTTCTCCTAAATCAGCAAGATGGGAGGTACTTTTAGCCTTAAGATGTTTTGTGAATACGGGCTCTTGTTTCTTATATAACTAACCAATTGAACATTTTAACAGTTCAACCATTTAGTGGGCAGCCAAACAGAAGCGAAGTTAAAATGATAGAATTGACACATCGCATCAGGCCTCCAGCTCTCATGGTTTGAAGGACATACTTTAAGGAAATTCAATGGCCATCTCAGTCCCCTGACCTGAACCCCATATAACATGTGGGGTGACCTCAGCAAACACTACAGGAGAAAACGAGAGCGCGCAAAGTACTAAATGCAGGGGTGCCAGTTATTGTGACACACGTCTTTTTTTGGAATAAAACATTTTTTTGTAAAAGATTTTTTGTTGTAGAGGCGGCACGGTGGTGCAGTGGTTAGCACTGTCGCCTCACAGCAAGAAGGTACCGAGTTCGAATCCCGGCCGAGGGCCTTTCTGTGTGGAGTTTGCATGTTCTCCCCGTGTCAGCGTGGGTTTCCTCCCACAGTCCAAAAACATGCAGGTTAGGCTAATTGGAGACTCTAAATTGCCCATAGGTGTGAATGGTGTGAGTGCTCTGTGATGGATTGGCAGCCTGTCCAGGGTGTATTCCTGCCTCTTGCCCAATGCATGCTGGGATAGGCTCCAGCAGCCCCTGTGACCCTGAACAGGAATAAGCGGGTTGATGGTTGCTGGATGATGATGATGATTTTTTGTTGGAGCAATGGTATCACAATAAAACTATAAATTTCTCATATACTCCAGTAGACAGCTGCTCTTTGGCGCCCCCTGTCTGAAGCTCGCACAGTGGCACGATGAGGAGGACACAGCTGTGCTGGTTGGCGTTGCTGCTTCCGCTGGTTAGTGAGGTGAGGGTACATACTAGGTGTCTTTGATAATGTACACATCAAGCAGCAACCTTCTAAATAGTGTTATATTAGAGTTTCATCCCTCTCTGCAATCACAGACTCCCACGCGTGCAACGGTTTTGTACAAGGCCCGGCAGGGGTTCCCCATGTCTGCCGCAGTCTCCTCACCTGACCTGGGCGTGTCTCGTCAGCAGATTATGACGGCGCAGTTTGAGTGCTACCTGAAAATCATCGATGACCCCCCTAAGCTCGGCGAAGGTGAGGCAGACATTCACAAAACTATCATGGTTCTGAGCAGAAATTCTGTAACAAGTGTTAAATCAACCTCAGTGAATTGCTTTGCTTGTGGCCTGAACTGCTGTGTCTGTTTGTCTCGTGATGAAAGCAAACTGTCAAAAGATGCTGCCGAGACTAAGGTGAGATCTCACAAGCAAAACAGAAAAAAGGGAAAATATCAAATGATAGACAAATGCCTCAAGACTTCCCAAGTTCTTCTCCTTTGGGCTCAGGTTCATAGTATTGCCACTTACATTAACCCTCCTATTATGTTTGGGGTCAATTTGACCCAATTGAGCGTTTGAAGTCTCTTAAAAACCAGTTTTCCTTATTTGTTGGTATTAACACTAAACATAATGCTGTTTTCAAAAGTCCTGTACCAACTTTGTATAAAAAGGTGTTGTGTGGGGTAATTTTGACCCCAGACTGTGTAGCTGTATAAAACATAAGAAAATATAGAACATTCCCTGATTTTTTGTGGGTACCTTCACACTGTGGTCCCACCAGCGCAGAATGCTGGATGTTTTCCGTCCCTCTGTTGTTCCCTGAGGGTGTGACGTTGGGACAGGTTCCCAAAGATGGTCAAAGTCGGTTGCGTGACGTGACCAGGTTCCCCTTCGGCAGGTCCGTTCTGTAAGCGCACGTGGGACGGCTGGCTGTGTTGGGAGGACTCCACCCCTGGGACCGCGGTGCAGCACTGCCCCGAGTACTTCCAGGACTTCGACCCTTCCGGTGAGAATGTCGTCTACGGCTGTGTCCAAATATGACGCCTGTTCCCTGTCCCCTGTCCACTCGGACCCCTGTTTACTATGCGCCCTGTCCCCTCACTTTGTGTGCAGTGATTTTGTCTTGTCTGATAATGGCCCGTTTAGTGAACTGTTTTGTAAAAACTCCATTGACCTCCAGTCATTCTGTGAGCGCCTGTTGTCTGTCTAATAACTTCCACTGCGGACGTTCTAGCCGCGAAGATCCACCTCTCGCTCCGCCTTTTTCTCTTTGACGTCGACCGTGTTTCCAAGAGGCAGCTGAACTGCTTCATATAATCATCATCATCAACATCATCATCATCACACTCCCATTCCCACTCTTGTGCTCTGTAGATGTACACTCATATCATGTCTGAGAAGCTCTGGGAAAGAGGCACAGAGGTTCAGGCTCTCCTCACTGGCTCACCGGTTCATGTACACTCACAGGGAAGCTCTGGGAAAGAGGCACAGAGGTTCAGGCTATCCTCACTGGCTTACTGGTTCACGTTTTCTTGACCTGCTCCAGAAAAGGTGACCAAAGTGTGCAGTACGGACGGCCAGTGGTTCCGTCACCCGGAGAGCAACCGCGTTTGGTCCAACTACACCCAGTGCTCCGCCCACACCAAGGAGAAGCTTCAGGTAGAAAGAATCACTCCTACGTCATGTTAGTGACTCAAATTGTAATAGGATATATCCAAATCAAACTCTGCTGCCAGGACATTTTGAAGTAATGCTAAGAGATTCCTGAGGAAAACAGTTTATTTTAACTGTCCATTGCCAGGGTATAGCTCCCCCTGTGAGCTGTGCTGGTGACTGAGGTCTGAGCTGTGCTGGTGACTGTGTTCCTGAGCTGTGCTGGTGACTGAAGTCTGAGCTGTGCTGGTGACTGTGTTCCTGAGCTGTGCTGGTGACTGTGTTCCTGACTACAGTCTTTGAGCTCTCTTCCTGACTCTGTGCTGAGAGCCGTGCTTGTGACTGCACTCCCGAATCCGCTTTGTTTCCACAGACAGCGTACAGCCTGTACTACCTGGCCATCGTGGGACACGGCCTGTCAGTGGTGTCCCTGATCGTCTCTCTCTGCATCTTCTTCTACTTCCAGTGAGTCCCGTGGCCTCCCTTCCTCTCTGTGTCTCAGTCTGTAGCCGGGTTCCTTAGATAGGCCTCCCTTCCTCTCTGTGTCTCAGTCTGTAGCCGGGTTCCTTAGATAGGCCTCCCTTCCTCTCTGTGTCTCAGTCTGTAGCCGGGTTCCTCAGATAGGCCTCCCTTCCTCTCTGTGTCTCAGTCTGTAGCCGGGTTCCTTAGATAGGCCTCCCTTCCTGTCTGTGTCTCAGTCTGTAGCCGGGTTCCTTAGATAGGCCTCCCTTCCTCTCTGTGTCTCAGTCTGTAGCCGGGTTCCTTAGATAGGCCTCCCTTCCTCTCTGTGTCTCAGTCTTTAGCCGGGTTCCTTAGATAGACCTCCCTTCCTCTCTGTGTCTCAGTCTGTAGCCGGGTTCCTTAGATAGGCCTCCCTTCCTCTCTGTGTCTCAGTCTGTAGCCGGGTTCCTCAGATAGGCCTCCCTTCCTCTCTGTGTCTCAGTCTGTAGCCGGGTTCCTTAGATAGGCCTCCCTTCCTCTCTGTGTCTCAGTCTGTAGCCGGGTTCCTTAGATAGGCCTCCCTTCCTCTCTGTGTCTCAGTCTGTAGCCGGGTTCCTTAGATAGGCCTCCCTTCCTCTCTGTGTCTCAGTCTGTAGCCGGGTTCCTTAGATAGGCCTCCCTTCCTCTCTGTGTCTCAGTCTGTAGCCGGGTTCCTTAGATAGGCCTCCCTTCCTCTCTGTGTCTCAGTCTGTAGCCGGGTTCCTTAGATAGGCCTCCCTTCCTCTCTGTGTCTCAGTCTGTAGCCGGGTTCCTCAGATAGGCCTCAGGGGAGGAAATGCAATGATATTCATTGACATAAATTATTTGCCAGTTTAGTCTTTCATTTAACAGCTTTGTAAACACAATGCACACGTACTATAGCTAAAAGGAAGGCAACCATGATTTTTCAGTGAAGAAGTTATTATATATTGTGTAAAAAATATCGTATGAAAGATATGCCATTTATTGGCAGCCCTCACACAACACTGGTGATTCCATTGTCACTTTTTTATTATTTCTTTTTTTTTACACAGCTTGGTTTTTTTGCGAAACTTTGTGAACCCCTCTAGTGTTTGTGAATCTTGGACAGGAGTCTCAGCTGCCAGAGAATCTCCCTCCACAAGAACATGTTCCTCTCCTTCATCCTCAACTCCGTCTGCACGGCCATCTCCCTCTCCGTAGTGGCCCACAACCAACTGCTGATAGCCAGCGACCCGGTGAGTGCGTTCCCTGCACATTCCCAGAATGCAGCTAGGCGATGTGCCGTGTCGGATAGCGGTTTTTAGGGAAACTCTGCTTTGCGCTCTGTCCCTGGACAGATAGGCTGCAAGGTGCTCTCATTCCTGAACTTCTACACGCTGAGTTCCAACTATTTCTGGATGCTGTGTGAGGGGATCTACCTGCACACGCTCATCATCGTCGCCGTGTTTGCAGAAGAACAGCAGCTGGGCTGGTATTTCATTTTGGGATGGGGTGAGTAAACCTGTGGAAAACGGGGAGTCCGACTCCAGTCAACTGGATTACAGGCCAGAGGATGAGTGGGGTGAAACCTTAAGGGTTCTAATATGTACCAAGTCTCCAATGCCCCAGTGTAAACCATGGGACACAATAAGTACCCCTGGCCACTGATTAGAGTTGAAAATACTGTGATTAGAATGTTCATAACTGAACATTCTAATGTGGATGTAACAATCACCACTGGGGTTCTAGAACACTGACTTTGAAAAAACATTCCAAAAAACCTATACTCTTCATTAATGCTGTTGTCCATGTTCCTGGTAGTCTTCCCGCTCGTCCCAGCTACAACACACGCTATGGCCCGCTGGCTCTTCTACGATGACAGGTTAGCCATTGCTGAAGTCTGCTGTGTTGTCGTACATTGCCAGCTGATAGGTAGCTGTAAAATCACCTGTTTTAATTGTGATCATGCTATCGGTTTTCACAAGTACAACAGTGGCTTAAAACAGAGCATGCTGCTTGGAGAACAGCCTGGTTATGGTGCTTATTTACACAATAGCTGACCAGGCAATATTGTATTACCCAACCAGCACTGTTCTGTACAAACACAGGGAAGCACATTTATAGAACTATTTTTTTTTTTTCTAGAAAGGATTGTTTATCTACAGATGTTTTATTGTGATTCACCTGCTTATCAGACATATATCGCTATATGGAGGATAGCAGTTAAACTGAGACAAGTTTTTTTTCTTTCTGCATGGTCCATCTGCTGCAGGTGCTGGATCAGCTCAGAGACCCACCTGCTGTACATTGTCCATGGCCCCATTTACGCCGCCCTGCTGGTCAGTCTTCAAACTGCGTCCAATGACAATGAGACCTGACGGATGGAGAACGCTTATAATTTGAAAATATTTTAAATAAAGCATTTGAAAAACAACACACACATACCCAATATAGACACAGCAAACCTTCTTGCAACGGCACATATGGATGTGCCATCCTGGAGGAGCTGGACTACCTGTGCAACCTGAATGGGCTGCAGGTACCGCCTCATGCTAGCAGTGACAAGGGCACTAGCAAAATGCAAAACTACAGAAAAATCAGTCAGGAAGGATAAGGATAGAGAAATGGTCTGTGGCCACCACCTGCAAAACCATTTACTTTTTGGGGGTTGTCTTGCTGTTGCCTCTCCTGTCCACCTGTTGTCACTTTCATGTTTCAAGTAAGATCGATATCCAAGACGTTTAATTGACTTGGTGTTATACTGTGTTGATTAAGTGTTCCCTTAATTTCTTTGAGCAGTGTATGTCATAGTTAATGGCACATTTTGAGACCATACTTAAGATGGTGGCCAGTAACCATGGTTTTATATGTATGAGCCAATCATCAGTTATCTGGCTTCTGAGACCTGATTATGACATCACAGTGGGTTAGAAAGTACATGACACTTTTGCCATAGGTTTCTATTATAGCTGTACCCAGGTAAGATGGCCGCCAAATTGTTCCATTTCAGAATTCCAAATTACTATTACATTACATGATATGTCATATCTATGGTTCCATATGACCTCCACCAATTAATTGTCAAGCTATTCCAGTTCCCCATGTCAGATATTCATCAAAACGTTAATAATGTCTTCCATACCATTCACATCAGGAGATGCACTCTGTATCTCAAATCAAAAATGAGATGAGATATGCTTGTTTAAATTCTCACCACTCTTAAGCATTTTAGTCAGTTATTGCAACACCACATGGCCAATCAGCATATGTGTTCAGTGGTTAGAAATGAGTTATCCAGCCCCCCCCCCCCCTGCTGATAGGCACACAGAGTTTCATGGTGTTGCCTAAATCTATTGGGAGGTTATATGCCCGATGCCAAGCCCCCTTTGGCCAATCATTGTGATAAGATAATCAGTTCTTTCTTTCTCCATGACAAAGCTTTACGCAAATCCGTTCATAACTTTTTTATTTTATTTTGGAGATATCTCGACGGACAAACAGACTGACGGAATGGGGCAAAAACATAACTCTGTTGGCGGAGGTAAAAATGTGCACTCTCAGAAATAAAGAGAGTGCACGTTATACCCCTCCCCACTTGTTCCCTCTCTCTCTCGCTCTCTCATTCCCTCTCTCCTCCACCATACTCATCCTCTTCCTCCTTCCAGGTGAATCTGTTCTTCCTGCTCAACATTGTGCGAGTTCTCATCACCAAACTGAGGGTGACCCACTGCACCCAGTCCAACACCTACATAAAGGCCGTCAGAGCCACCCTGATCCTGGTGCCGCTTCTCGGGGTGCAGTTTCTCCTGGTCCCCTGGACCCCCGAGGGACGTCTGGCCAGGGCTGTCTATGACTTCATCATGCACATCTTCACCCATTACCAGGTACGCAATGGGGGGGTCTGTGTTTATTTTCTGCACAGTTTATTTTCACACTCTATTCCATACCAAGGTCGAACAATAACTAGCATATTACTTACAAACATTTTTTTCATCAGTTTTGAGAACAAATTGAATATGATTTTCTTCTGAAAGTGCTAACTTAATTTACTGATTGCACCTTTTGCAAATGACATGACTATTTTCAGCACCTGACTGACCTCTTCTTTTAGTAATGTTGACTCTTTATTTGTTGCTATCCTTGTGTCTTATTCTGTGTTTTTATGTTTTTTTTTTTAACCCTGACTGCAAACCTAATTTGCCGGCTTGGGACAAATAAAGTGAACTTTTGGTTCCTAACGTTATTCTTTGAAAATGCATAGGGACCTGGAGTACTGTTTTATATTTTTAGTAGCAACTAAACAGGTATTTAAAGGTATTTAGTATTTAATGTATGTAGGTCTATATGACCCGGTTCTGCTCACGTTTTCAGAAGCATCATTATTTTTCCTACAGTTAGTGGGATTCTGTGTGCTACGGCACAGAAAGGACATTAGCCACATTAGCCGTCTGAAGCACAGCGTTTCTGGACTTTTCCGATCATGTCTACAGCACACTTGGGCCGGGTTCCTCTCAGGTTGGTCTCAGATACGATACGTGACGAGAGCAAAAACAGTCCAGGAGGAATAATGAGAGGGGATTCATTTCCTGTATTTCATTGCAATTACAACCCCTGTCGTCCTGTGGGCACTTGGGTTGGGCGATGTCTAATCAAATGTGACATCACGATGTGCACATCCAAACATCGTGATGGACGATGACGTCGTCCTATTGTGGTTTGTTTTAATGAATAAATGATTATAAAATAAGACTACTCATTTTCATTATTTTATAGGCACATTCTTTATATCAGGTAGGCTATTCGTTTAACTTGTGTTTTATCTATTCTAAACTAAATATGAATAATTTATTTAATCAAAAAATTTATCAAAATGGAAGTCGGGGGGAAAAAAACTGCAATGAACAGACGGCGGAGTAGATTTGGTTGCGAAAAAAGGCACAACTTCTCTGGCAATACTTTGGATTTAGGACTAATGCACAAGGAGACCCGAGACATGTTTCCGTTTCCGTGACATGTTAGCCTAAATTAATTATAGTATAAAATTAATCAAGTAATTTTAAGTAATTCTAAGATTATTCAGTGAAAATATTTTTGATATTAGGCTTATTGTGTCAATGCGGAAATTCAAGCACGTCAATGCGCCGGAGGAGAGTTGGAGGGGGGTATTTGTGTTGAAAAAAAGTTAGGAAATCGCACCTAATAATTAGGCTATAATATAGTAATTATTTTGCAGTAATCACAGTAAGTTTGATGAAATCGTTGAAGTCGAATCCGAAGGCGTACGTAGCCTAATGGCTGCTCATATTGAATGTCATTCAAGGGAGATAATGTTCGCTTAGCTGTAGGTAAATTCTAATCTGTAGTTTTATGATACATAGCCTAGCAACTCAAAATGTGTTAATCATTCACGAGTGTTTAATTAAGCAATAACTTTTTTTTTAGCTAATAGACGTCGGTTTTAGGGCTAATGCAGTTTATCTCGCTCCAGTTTGCCAACCTGAATTTTTCACAAATTTATTTATTTATTTATTTATTTATTTATTTATTTATTTATTTTTAACAAGGGACACAATATGGGAAACAACTGTGACGGACTAATTAAATAATTTTACATACAAATATAATACCAGCTGTTCATTTTGATAGCCTACATGTTTAAAAGGTGCACTGCAGTGCACAGTTCACTGTTATTTAGACAAACATCACGATGTCTCAACCGTGTCTCAACCATGTCTCAACCATCGTCGATGGAGGATGCCATCATCCATCGAGCCAACCCGAGTGGGCACATCATGTGGCCCCGACAAGTCAGCTGGGGGGTGTGTGCTTGTGAATAGACGTGAGGTCAACCACAGCAGGGAGCATCGCAATTCCTGATTGGTGTGAGACAACATTGCGCAACAGTTAAAATTCCCAATTCAAAATGTAGGCATGTCCCATTGCTGAAACACTGTCTGTCAGTTTATCGCCTTAAAAAGTAGCGTGTGTCCGGAACGCTTGCAGTCAGCCCTCTCCTTAATTTTTACTCAATCCAGTCGCTTAGCTGTACAGTATAGACAGACAATAATCTTAAACTTTTTCCCAGAATTATAATTTCTCTAAAAGTCCCGAAAGACAAAGAGAAAGCCAAAAAATACAGTACATAGGTCATAGAAAAACTTTGAAGCAAGCATCTGGCATACGTGCACTGCGTAATCTCTCTCTCTCTCTCTCTCTCTCTCTCTCTCTCTCTCTCTCTCTCTCTCTCTCTCTCTCTCTCTCTCTAGGGGCTTCTTGTTGCAACTATATTTTGTTTCTGCAATGCAGAGGTAAGAGTCATTGTTTTCTATATTTAAACCTTTGAAGCAAAACTTCACTTCAGGAACTTCAGTTCAGAACCTTTTCTGCCCCGTGTAACTCTCTTGTGTGTCGCATGCAGCCCTGTTGCATCACTCAAGCACAGCACCTAACCCCAGATTGCTTCAGTCAAGCACAGCACCTAACCCCAGATTGCTTCGGTCAAGCACAGCACCTATCCCCAGTTTGGTTCAGTCAAGCACAGCACCTAACCCCAGATTGCTTCAGTCAAGCACAGCACCTAACCCCAGGTTGCTTCAGTCAAGCACAGCACCTAACCCCAGATTGCTTCAGTCAAGCACAGCACCTAACCCCAGGTTGCTTCAGTCAAGCACAGCACCTAACCCCAGGTTGCTTCAGTCAAGCACCTAACCCCAGATTGCTTCAGCCAAGCACCTAACCCCAGATTGCTTCAGTCAAGCACAGCACCTAACCCCAGATTGCTTCAGTCAAGCACAGCACCTAACCCCAGATTGCTTCAGTCAAGCACAGCACCTAACCCCAGATTGCTTCAGTCAAGCACAGCACCTAACCCCAGATTGCTTCAGTCAAGCACAGCACCTAACCCCAGGTTGCTTCACTCAAGCACAGCACCTAACCCCAGATTGCTTCAGTCAAGCACAGCACCTAACCCCAGATTGCTTCAGTCAAGCACAGCTCCTAACCCCAGGTTGCTTCACTCAAGCACAGCACCTAACCCCAGGTTGCTTCAGTCAAGGTCCAGCTGTATAAGCAGGACAGTATTGAAACCGGTATCTGCGCATATTGCCTCTGGATACGGACCTTTGCTGATAATTGCAAACGAGTGATGGATTGATTGGCGAATCTCTCCGTAGGTCCAGACGGTGTTGAAGCGGCAGTGGACACAGATCAGCGTTCGGTGTTCCGGTCGACAGGTGACCGTGGGCTCTCGCTCACAACGCTACTCAAACTCCTCCTTTACCGAAATGAGCCGCGTCACGGCCGGCCGGCCTCTCGTACCCCCGCGCCCCTGAGCCTTACGTTTACAACATGCGCAGTCATCTTGCATCCTCCTCCTTTGGCCTCAGCTGGCCCCTCCCCCATTGCTTGTGATGTTGGAATGTGTAGGTCAAGGACAAGAGAATCTGCAGAGAAAAATAAACTCTAAATACCCTTTCTGCTTCAGTCATTCCTGCTCATGCATTCATTCTGACACCAGTGGATGCAAAAGCCCTTCTCCACTGAAGGATCAAGTTCAGCCTGATAGAAACTTCAGTTCACTAATGAATACCTTCAGATATGAAGATCCAAAGTACTGTGCATTTATCTCACAGTACCCACATTTCTCACAGTCAAAGTGCTTTACAATGATGAGGGAGAAACTCACCATGTTTCCCCATAAAATTTAAAAAATTTCCCAATTGAACTCTATGGAAAAATAATGGGGCTCGTTTGATACCTTAGATCCTGGATGACTTACAGCCATTTAGCCAGTCATGTGTTCCATACTGTACCAGTGTAATTTACAGCTGAATCTCGTCTCACCCCCCAATTCCCATAGAGATCCATTCAAATGCAGAGAGGTTATAGTATCGCTTGTAACAGTACCTGAAAATAAGATATTGAGAGATACTTTTGATATTGATGGGTCACAGACTTCAGGAAGTAACAACATGCAAAGGATATGCGACCAAATATGAAAATATGATACTTTAAAAATACGTATGATACAAGGGTTCACATACTTTTTCCAACAAAGCATTTAATGTTGGATAATATTGCTCAATAAATAAATTATAAAGGAATAATGTTTTTTGTTGAGCTGGGTTCACTTTATCAAGTTTTAGGAAGATGTGATCACATTTTAGATCAAACTTATGCAGATATACAGAAAATTCTAAAGGGTTCACAAACTTTCTAGCACCATTGTATTTACCATGTAAGGAAGAGGCCAGCACATTTGCAGAATTAGCACCTGGATTGGACACCGTCGACGTGGGACGGCTCAGCACTGAGGGAAAAAGCAAGCGTCACTCGCACCACTCCATATTTCTATCCCTTATTATAAATGCTATATTTCAGAGATAAATAGTGAACTCACAATTTTTTTAAAAGATGTTTGACACAGCAATATTCTCTCTTTTAAAGCCGGAGCGTTCTAATTTCGCAATAATAGTTGAGATGGTTTGGCGTTTAATATCTCTGATTTTCTTTTAGAAAAATGTTTGTTAGATGACAAAATATGCTACAATTGCATATAATTGGTTCATGAGCTTAGTGGGAGGGGATTTATTTATAGACCACTAGATAAAAGCGCACGTCAACCACGTAAATCTCCATTTGGTCTACCGCGGGCGGAGGTAACTACATTGGACCGAAGACTATCGTTTGAAGACTTGACGGTGACTGAGGGAAAGACAGTCAACCCCCTGAGGTAAGAAGTTAAGAATTAACCATAGATATTGCTTCAGAAACGACTTTATTTTGAATAAAATCCTGTTTTAGTACCACAGACTTTCTCATATTGTCAATGGAAATTCGCTAACGTTCGTGTAAAGCTCTCGCCACTTTTTCACAACTCCTGCCTTTAAAAACAAATTTTTAAAGAAAGCAAAGGCACAGGTAGAGTCACCGTGTGCCGCTTTTTGAAATGTTACTTACTGACCATCAAACTCGATTAATGTATTTATGCTAGTTTGTTGTTTGTATTTTAAAATGGACTCGATAGATCGTCTGTGCCGCTTCCGTATTGATTCCGCCTGTGGTCGAAATCTCGCCATTCCATGAGCCCAAACTCGCCACGTAATTAATTAAACGAAAACACGCCATTTTACAGCACAGAAATAAAAAATACGAAATAACTAGACTATATATATTTCGTTTGAACCATCACTTGTTCAAAATGTCCAATTTCATAATTATATTCCAATATTTTTATGTGGAACTATTATGATTGGGGGAGGGGGGTAGACCTACTTTGAAGGAGGTACCGGTCATCTTTTGATTACCACCACCAGTGTGATTGTTACCATCTGGGTCAATCCTGTTAACCGGTGCCTTTTAATGTCCCCAAGAAATCCTACTTCATATTTGATGTAAAATGTTTATTCTAAAAGGCTTCAATTATCGGGTTAGGTCTTCCTTATCTCATAAATAACAAAAAAGGGTCTTAAAGATATTATTTTGTACTTTAACCACTTTGTATTTGGTACACATGTTCGATTTTGCCATGTCCCCAGCACAAATGAGCAACTTTTGCAAGAAATAGTAGTCGTTCAATAATAAAATACTCAAATTATTTGCTCATTATGTTATAGACCAAGTTCAAATCTTTCTAGTCATACATATTTTTCATAGAAAATAAATAATAATAATTTGTGATTTAATGTGTGTCCCCGAAATAATTTCCCACCCTGTTAGTTTGTAGTTTTTCTCCTTTAAGAAAATATGTTCAGGAAATTACATAATTTCCTTTGGAGGGAATTCAACTGAGCCAACTGAAGTAAGTATGAACTGTCAGTTTTATCTTTTTTTTCAAGTTTTATAACGTCAACCTGCTTGTCACAACCTTAAAGTTTAAACTTTATTAAGGAAATGAATTACATTTTATAATTTCAAAACTAGTTTTATATAAGAAGTAAAATGCTGTTCACATGTAGGGTCTCATGCTAGCTAGATCCTGATCACTCGCAGAGCTAGGGCTAACAGTTGAAAAAATTCCCCCCTGTTAGTTGTGTTAACCTAACAGGGTGGAAATGTTGATATAAAATGTAGTAAATAAATTATTTATATTAAGATACATATAATATGTGTGATGTATTTGCATCTGGACACCCCCAGGAGTTGTTGATTTTCTGTTTGTTGGCGTTAATTCCATCCTGTTATGCTCCATTCCACCCTGTTAGCTGAACAAAACACAATGAACACATAAAAAAAAATTGTTGAGTAATTATTTTTAAACAATAAACAAATATGATAGAATAAGGGGTACAAAACAATTGATGAGGAAACGGAACGCCATGCCAATCTCGGGATTTCTCTCCCCCTTTCAGGTATGATATAATCTGTAATACTATTAATGCAGTCAAAACGGAATGTACACCTTTTGTGAATATGGTATTACGTTAACTGAGTAGATGTGAAATATTCTTGTGAAGTTAGCTTTCTGTCCAAGAGACTCATTGGTTCCCCTCTTCTTTGCCACAGCCGGGGCAAAAGACAAGAGTGGTCTTGGTGTGTATAAACCCCTGCCTGAGTGGTCTTGGTGTGTATAAACCCCTGCCTGAGTGGTCTTGGTGTGTGTAAACCCCTGCCTGCGTGGTCTTGGTGTGTGTAAACCCCTGCCTGAGTGGTCTTGGTGTGTTTAACCCCTGCCTGCGTGGTCTTGGTGTGTGTAAACCCCTGCCTGAGTGGTCTTGGTGTGTGTAAACCCCTGCCTGAGTGGTCTTGGTGTGTATAAACCCCTGCCTGAGTGGCCTTGGTGTGTGTAAACCCCTGCCTGCGTGGTCTTGGTGTGTTTAACCCCTGCCTGAGTGGCCTTGGTGTGTGTAAACCCCTGCCTGAGTGGCCTTGGTGTGTGTAAACCCCTGCCTGAGTGGTCTTGGTGTGTATAAACCCCTGCCTGAGTGGCCTTGGTGTGTGTAAACCCCTGCCTGCGTGGTCTTGGTGTGTATAAACCCCTGCCTGAGTGGTCTTGGTGTGTGTAAACCCCTGCCTGAGTGGTCTTGGTGTGTATAAACCCCTGCCTGAGTGGCCTTGGTGTGTGTAAACCCCTGCCTGCGTGGTCTTGGTGTGTTTAACCCCTGCCTGAGTGGTCTTGGTGTGTATAAACCCCTGCCTGAGTGGCCTTGGTGTGTGTAAACCCCTGCCTGCGTGGTCTTGGTGTGTTTAACCCCTGCCTGAGTGGCCTTGGTGTGTGTAAACCCCTGCCTGAGTGGCCTTGGTGTGTGTAAACCCCTGCCTGAGTGGCCTTGGTGTGTTTAACCCCTGCCTGTGTGGCCTTGGTGTGTTTAACCCCTGCCTGAGTGGCCTTGGTGTGTTTAACCCCTGCCTGTGTGGCCTTGGTGTGTTTAACCCCTGCCTGTGTGGCCTTGGTGTGTTTAACCCCTGCCTGCGTGGCCTTGCTGTGTGTAAACCCCTGCCTGCGTGGCCTTGGTGTGTTTAACCCCTGCCTGAGTGGCCTTGGTGTGTTTAACCCCTGCCTGTGTGGCCTTGGTGTGTTTAACCCCTGCCTGAGTGGCCTTGGTGTGTTTAACCCCTGCCTGTGTGGCCTTGGTGTGTGTAAACCCCTGCCTGAGTGGCCTTGGTGTGTTTAACCCCTGCCTGAGTGGCCTTGGTGTGTTTAACCCCTGCCTGTGTGGCCTTGGTGTGTGTAAACCCCTGCCTGAGTGGTCTTGGTGTGTTTAACCCCTGCCTGAGTGGCCTTGGTGTGTGTAAACCCCTGCCTGAGTGGCCTTGGTGTGTGTAAACCCTGCCTGCATGGCCTTGGTGTGTGTAAACCCTGCCTGCATGGCCTTGGTGTGTGTAAACCCCTGCCTGAGTGGCCTTGGTGTGTGTAAACCCCTGCCTGAGTGGCCTTGGTGTGTGTAAACCCCTGCCTGAGTGGCCTTGGTGTGTTTAACCCCTGCCTGTGTGGCCTTGGTGTGTTTAACCCCTGCCTGAGTGGCCTTGGTGTGTTTAACCCCTGCCTGTGTGGCCTTGGTGTGTTTAACCCCTGCCTGAGTGGCCTTGGTGTGTTTAACCCCTGCCTGAGTGGCCTTGGTGTGTTTAACCCCTGCCTGTGTGGCCTTGGTGTGTGTAAACCCCTGCCTGAGTGGCCTTGGTGTGTGTAAACCCTGCCTGAGTGGCCTTGGTGTGTGTAACCCCTGCCTTGCACTGTAAATTGCATGACCAACACCTCATCTGCCACTGATAATTTTTTAGGACGGGCCTGTTTAGACCCATGGTGAATGTGGCCTGGGCTTTCACCCTGTCATCGAGGGTCTTCCATGGGACATTAAACGTGCCTTGTGGCTGTCACCACGTTCATCGCTCCCTGACATGTTGCCGTAGCTCCTACCATATCCTCATCCCTCCACTTCCTTGCCTGATGGTTGCTGACTGACATAGCTGGCCTGACTCATCTATATCGAGGAAGAATACATGTTTTGCTGAACCTTTTTCATATTCCTTACCCTCCCTCCAGTGTTTTTATGTATTTTCATGCTTTTAATGCACAGGAGTTTGGGAGTGGACTAACATTGTACTAAATGTTTAATTTTAATAGTTTGAGAGCCATTATCGGGTGAAGTCAGCAAAAGTAGGACATTGTGACGGCCCTTTGGCCTGGTCTGGGTAACTCTGCTCTGGGTAACACTGCTTTGTTCCCTGTTCTAGCCAATCTATCCAGTGGGCGGGGCTGGAGCCCAATCAGGACAATTCGGGACAGCTGCCTGGGTTGTCCTGAGTATATAAGCTGCTCCAGTCCCCAGTTCTCTCTCCACCGGCACCTTGCTTGTGTTTGGTTTGTTTATGGCTTAGTTAGCTTTTAGTTTACACCCTACAACATCCACCTCACCATACCTCCCACTGCATCCACTCACTTACATGACTGATATACTGACCCTCATACTCCACTGGTTTCTTGTTTGAAGCTCTAAAGTATAATAAACTCTTGTTTATTGCTATATTCATGGTGTGCGTCTCCCTTTTGTTTACGGCCATGGGCCAGGTCGTAACAGACATATTGTAGTAGACTGTCTAGAACACTCCCTAAATACTGTTTACACACTACTGGTGTTTTAATTCATTGTTTTGGGTTTATAATATGTCATGAAATTGTGCCAAAGTATATATTTTTTGGGGAATCCAGCCTCCGACCCCAACATTGATACATTTATTTAAATGGCAGATGAACCAGCTGGACAGAAACTTTTACAGACATTTTTATTTATTTATTTATTATTTAGTGCTGTAGATGTTTTTGTGTTTAATCCTCAAAAACGACCCTTCTCTTTCTTTAACTCAGCGGAAAAAACAAACAAATTACCTACCATTAGAAAAAGTTAAACATTGGCATTTTCTTTGTTTTTAAAGAAGCGGTACACCATCCAGGTACAACATTGTCTTAAGTCCTTTTAAACCTGCAGTTATGACATCAGAAGTCCTAATCGAAATTAAGCGCCACATCTATTACAGCAAAAAAGAAAAAATCAATTATGTCTGTTTTTTAGTACAAATGAGTGGTGTTGAATGAAGAAATACAGTTTGTCTGGACTGAAGTTGGGAATCACAATTATTCACTGATTTATTTATGAATGACAGGTTGTTTCTACATGAAAAATAGTTTTAGGGTTTAAAATTCAATGAAGAAGCTGTATCACAAGGGTGGGTAATTTCTCACCCTGTGGACACGGGGTGCATACATAATATGAATACAACACGGGTTAAACTGTGTCCTTATCATTTATATTTATGTCTTATGTCCCTCCAGTTTGGGTTTTTCATTTGCTGTGAAGCTCGTTGTAATTGTTTTTATAAGTTCTATGTAAGTAAATTGTATTATTATTTTACTAAATTAACTTTTATTTTTTTTTTTCCACCAAGCTCATCTTCTCCAGTTAATTTCTCAAACCGTAGATGTTTGTTGTGGTGAGATTCTGAGATTGTTTTTTCTATTTAAAGATAATCATATTCCACAATATAAACATCGAACAAAAAGTTCGGAAATTTGTGTTTGGTAGATTATTTCTCTGTTGTAATGATGCTTCTTGGCAATAAATTTTATACCGTTGGAAAGCCTGTTTATTTCCCTTTTAAATGGTGCCCCATTTGTAAGGAACATGCATTTGTGGGATGAGCAGCACAGCTGAGTATGTGGGTTGCGCCCATGTAAAATTAGCCAAATCTTCTCTGCCAATGCCAAACAGCTTATTCTGCTGTTGCTAGTGACTCTTGTTTGGTGTTGTTTGGTGGATTGGATGATTGAAGTCTATCAGTAACAAGGAAGAAACAAGACATATTGGCAATTTTACAATGTATTAATTTAACAAACAGTCAGGAGCCTCAGTAGCGTGTGGAAGAACCACACACAGCCACAACAGCCTGGCACCTCCTCCTCATGCTGGTCACACACTGCTGTGGGATGGCATTCCACTCCTCAACCAGGATTTGTCGCAAGTCAGCCAACGTGGTTGTGTTTGTCACTCTAGCACGAACAGCACGCCCAAGCTGATCCCACAAGTGTTCAATTGGGTTGAGGTCAGGACTGTTGGCAGGCCATTCCATTCTCTCTACTCCCAAATTCTGGAGGTAGTCTCTGATAAACCCCGCTCTGTGGGGGCGAGCGTTGTCATCTTGGAGGATGGAGTTCGGTCCCAGACTGTGGAGATATGGGATTGCCACTGGTTGCAGAATCTCATCTCGATATATCTCTGCATTGAGATCTCCACAGTCTTTGGGGAGCCATACATTTAGTAGCCAATTGAACCCCTATTCTAATTCAATTCCCCCCATGTAGCAACAGCTAGAGATCACTGCTGCACAACTTTTTCAGAGCGCGACTCCTCCAAGCCTGACTGTGATTCCAACCCGCCCGGGGCCGCTATGCGCAGCGATTCTCTCCGAGCCCCTCCCCCCACCCGGAAGCAGCCGCCAATTGCTGCTCCCTCAGGGCACCGGCCATGCTCAGAATTGGCAGGTCCGGGGCGCGAACCCCGATCCTCGGAGTACAACTACGCTGAAATATACGCTCATTCTAAATTTGATGTCTGCAACACGTCCCAAAACATTTGGGACAGGGGCATGTTTACCACTGCAAACAACACTGTAATCTTTTGGGAACTTGGCACGCTAAGTGTTGTAGTTTTAAAAGCAGGAACATAACGTCCATTATTTTCAAAAACAATGTGAAAGGTGGACTCGTCAGACCCGTCAGCACGTTTCCACTTTGCATCAGTCCATCTCAGATGAGCTCGAGCCCAGAGAAGCCAGCGGCATTTCTGGATGTTGTTGATGTATTGCTTACGCTTTGTGTAGTCGAGTCTTACCTTGCATTTGTAGATGCAGCGACAAACTGTGTTTACTGACAACGGTTTTCTGAAGTATTCTCGAGCCCATGTGGTTATATTCATGACAGAAGCTTGTCGGTTTTTAATGGAGTGCTGTCTGAGGGATCGGAGGTCATGGGCATTCAATATTGGTTTTCGGCCTTGCTGCACAGCGACTTCTCCAGATTCTATGAATCTTTTAATAATAATATTATGGACTGTGTGGTGAAATCTCTACATTTCTTGCAATCGTGTGTTGAGAAACGTTGTTCTTAAACTGTTAGACTATTTGCTCACAAAGGTCACTTAAACGTCTGAGCCTTCGTGGATACTTCTTTTATACCCAGTCATGTGGAATGTTCCAAACAGATGTTTTTTTTTTTTTTTTTTTACATTCCACAGCCTTCCCAGTTTAAAATTGGTTCAGGAGGTAGAGCGGGGCGTCCGCTGATCGCAGGGTTGGCGGTTCGATCCCCGGCTCTTCCTGTCCACATGTCGAAGTGTCCTTGGGCAAGACACTGAACCCCAAATTGCTCCCAATAAGCAGGCTAGCCTTGCATGGCAGCTGCTGCCATTGGTGTGTGAATGTGTGTGTGAACGGGTGAGTGAGCGGCCATTGTAAAGCGCTTTGGATAAAGGCGCTATATACAGGTGCAGCTCAAAAAATTTGAATATCGTGAAAAAGTTCAATATTTTGTCACTCATTTCAGAAAGTGAGACTCATATATTATATAGATTCATTACACATAGAGTGAAATATTTCAAGCCTATTTCTTGTAATTTTGATGATTATGGCTTACAGCTAATGAAACCCAAAATTCATTGTCTCAGAAAATTTGAATATTTTGCTTTAACAAAGTATCATATTTAATATTTGGTCGCATATCCTTTGCATGCTGTTACTTCCTGAAGTCTGTGACCAATCAACATCAAAAGACTCTCGATCTTATTTTCAGGTACTGTTACAAGCGATACTATAACCTCTCTGCATTTGAACTGATCTCTATGAGAATTGGGGGGTAAGACTAGATTCAGCTGTAAATTACGCTGGTACAGTATGGAACACATGACTGGTGAAATGGCTGTACGTCATCAAGGGTCTAAGGTATCAAACGAGCCCCAAACCATCACTCTGCGGCCAGATATGAAGTAGATGTGGATGGATCCCTTTAGCCCCTTAGTGCAGATGGCATATTTGGTAAATCATGGGGGTACTCTGTTTAAGGCTTTATAACTCCAGGTGTGAGCATCACATAAACTTGGTAAATGGCTTAAATGAAACAAAACCAGTGTACCATTTTTTGGTACAAACTTAGATTTGTTTATTTTCATAATTTAAGTCAAAATAAAGTGCCGGAAATGCAAGCAAAACTTTGCAAAAAATGCAACAAAATATATATTTCTTCAAAATACTGAGAGCTACATAAGTGAAACAGATAAAACTACACATTTCCTGGATCATAAACTCCTTGTCCACAAGCATTCAATAATCGCAGGGTGATATACAGAACTACTAAAGATCTATGACACGAAATGTAAGCAGTGTGGCCTGATGTACCCAGGGTCTCCAAACCTATCCAAATTGGCTAAAATGTGAATAGCTGTAAATCTTAAACTAATCATACATTTCAGTGCAAATCATCCGTTTTGACTAATTTAACTCACCTTTTTATCATTTTCATGTGGGAATTATTTTGGATCAGTACAGGGGGGTGGATATCTAGGTGTCCAATAACCTACCCAAAACCTCTCCGAGAAATTATTAAAAAGCCTTTTGTCCTTTATAAAGCATATACATTTTACCTTACGATCACTTAATGGATGAAAACATTGATATTGCACAGTTTCAGTTCAGTGTTTGATGCCAAGTGTGCCATTTTTTCACCATTATCCTTCATATACTGCTTCATCCTGTGCGGTGCCTTCGTGGCCAATATGCAGTCATCAATGGCACGGTCTTCAGTTTGCTGTAAGGATCTGGTCCTGCAGTGGCTTCACTCTGAACAGTAGAGGGCACTGCTGGAGTGGCAGAGGTGGAGGGTCAAGCATGTTATAGGAACAAATTACATAATGCAGAAGCATTATAACACTGTGGTACACACAGCTAAATATGAAATCATTCACTCTTGTACTTCAGTAAACACTTTCTTCTGTATGCTACATTATGTTATATTTTGTTGCATGCTCTAGGATGGCATTACTCTGTAGTGTGTTTCACAACTGTTGCTTATTTATTTTATTTATTTATTTTACATTCATCTTGCACACATCTGGACACAGTACATTTGAATACATATTTTCCATTCCCTAAGTGAAAAGCATCACCCATGGATATACTAATACCCCATAGAGTACATTATGCACAAAGAAATTACAATACAATAAAATAATATCGGAAAACACTACCAATGTTCTAGCTTCACGGCAAATCGAGGCATAAAATAAACTCCTCAAAAAAAGTTTGGAAACATTATTTCGGTCGATTATTCCTCCCCTTTAATAATACCAATTGGTATTGTATTTTATATCGTTGGAAAGCCTGATTAGTCACCTTTACAACGAGATACAACTTGTAAGGATCGTGCATTCGTGGAATGAGCAACACAGCTAACCGTGTGGGTAGCGGCCCACAAAAATGTGCCAAAATCCCCTGCAATATTCTTCTGTTGGTATTCACTCTCGTTTTGAGCTTCAAGTGCTGGCAGGTGTATGCCAGTCACAGGTGTGTGACCAGGCTGGTGACCAGCATGAGGAGGAGGTGCCAAGCTGTTGTGGCTGCGTATGGATCTTCCACACGCTACTGAGGTCCCTGACAGTGTAAAATGAATAAAGTGTAAAAATGGTCAATATGTGTTGTTTTTTCCTTATTACTGTGGGAGAGTGCAATCATCCAGTCCACCAAGCAACTCAAAATGAGAGTGAATACCAACAGAAGAATATTGAACTTTTTTTGAGGAGTTTATAACGTACGACTGAGCAACCAAACAGAACAGCGCTAAAATACTCAATTTCATTGTGAATGCTATGAATTCTAACAAAGCAGGCCACCACGAGCCACTACGGGAACGGCACGAACACAATATCAATACATTACAGTTATTTGGCAGACGCGTTTATCCAAAGCGACGTACAATAAGTGCATATTGAACGAAGCAGTCACGAAAGCGCTACTTTCTCACAACGTAGAAGCTATCGCTAGTACTCAACAGAATACAGTCAGCTATACATTCTAAGCGATGAGATAGCTAAACCAAATAGAAAATAAAAAATCTGAAAAAGTGTGTTTTCAAATATGTTCAGCATTATTAGCAGGCTAACAGTGGTCTATTACGACCAATGCAAATACAAAAATAACGACCATATAGCACGCAGTGGAAAAACGAATGTATATTATCAAAATATTACAAGCAGTAATACTTACATGTCGAGGAGGATATCTTCCCCATATTGATAGGCACCTCTTCCACAGAATCTATGCTACAGGGATTAGAAGAATCTCTGTTGTTGTCCTCTTCTGACCGACTTGGGGGAAAACTACTAAAAAGTCACATCAAAGTTGCGCGCAGTTTTATAGCGTAACACCAATTGCGCATGCCTGCGTAAAATTGTCGTGATATAACAAGTATTGCAGTTACGCTCGCCCTTAAATAGTTAATCCAAGCTTTCATTTACACATGTAAATTACTTTTGGGAAGCTTGTCGTGCCTTCTATTGGATAAAACAATTGTCGATCAAACCAGAATAAAATTGCAAGCGTCACAGCCGTGCAATCAGGAAGGGGGTGTTACGCAGAGCTAGTTTCGTTTGTCTAATAGTGTTCCAATGCGCTGTGTATTTTTCAAACGGATTGTCCAAGACAATAAATGACCACGGAATCTTGAAAGGGATATATCTACGCTTAAATCCACGGGAGGATTGCACACGAATTCCATATTTAATAGCAGATATTGATAGTAGAATGGCATTGTATGATTTCACTTGTTTATGTCGGTATTGATTGAGCAGCGATTTGCACCGCTGTATTTGCATACGGTCGGGCTATTGGTGGGTTTATCTGGTTGCTGGACGGAATTCTGATATTATATGATGAATACATATATTTATGAACTCCCAACATAGACGCTATTGCCCACTATGTCACGCATGGGTAGGTATAGGCTGGGTGGGGAGTGCTTGTTAAATGGACTTGCTACGGAAAGATAGTGACACTTAGAAACTACGCATTGGCCAGAAATAGTCGCGAATCGTCTACCAATAAAGTTAAAATACCGCGTTTGGGTTTTCCACTAATAGTTTGGCTGCAGGAGCAACGCGTGTCTCAGTTGCGTAAAACTGTCTCGCATGTGAGACAAAATAGACTATCTGCACTAAGGGGTTAAGGGTTGTTTCTCCTGATTTTTTCCCCCCATAGAGTTCAATCTACTCAAAATTCAACAGGTTACCATTTGTGTTCTAATACTGTCATCTAGTGGGCACTTAGGGGAACACACCACATTAGATGAATATGTCAAGTATGATATTGTATACAAGCTACAGTTTTTCTCAATAGTAACCAGTAGCCTACAAAAATGCCGCTGTTAATAATGTCACCGTAAATCAATATTATTTCTTACCCTCAATTCATACAAGGTAGGTTGAGCGGAGGATTGTTTTCTCTCTTGCAATTATTGTGTGTAGGGTTTCCCCTCAGAAACTGATGAAGTGGTAGCACCCAACTTAAGACGTTAAAAATGGACGTGTTAACAGGGTATTTTCTGTGGTCTTTATACCTAGACGTTAAAAATAGACGTCTTAATACGGGCGCCGAACTACACGTTTTGGCCCAAACGGCGTTCCATATAATGGCGACGTAGTCCAGCTGTCTCTCCTGTTTGTGTTTGTTAATTTGAATGTGTTTTGTTGTGTCAGGCTTTAGTCTTAGTTTTTTTCATGCGCTGTTTGTCTGTAGTGAGACGGGAAAGCGGGCTGGAGATTTTTCAGGGCACTCCTGCTGCTCGTTCTGATAATATTGACGAATTGTGTAGTCGATATAATTTAGTCGTCACCATGGAGACGCATTCGCAATATATGCTCAGCAGGGCCGGCCCTAGCCTTTTAGTAGCCCTAGGCAAGATCTGTAGATGGCGCCACTTAATACTACTCATTCGGACAGTCGACGGTCATGGAAAAAACAAGGAATCCTTATCGGTCTGGAGGTCCTCCCCCAGATTTTTTTTTTAGCCTTTTAAAACTAATTTTTTGCATTTCTACACAACCACACACAAGGCATTTTCTAAAATAAAATGTTTTATTTATTAATATTTTGGAGAAGATATTACCCTCTATAGGAGCACAACTTTATTTATGCCCAATAATAATCAAATCATAATCTAATCTTATATGGAAACAAGTATATTAAAGATGAGCTGTAGTCCTTCATCATTTCAGTCTCTTTGTGCTATTTATTATGTAATCAATAAAGATTTTCAACTTGAAAATTTCGTTCTCGAGATCCGCGATGTGTGATTTAAGTGGTCCCTTAATTTTTTTGAGCAGTGTATATATAAACACACCAAAACCAAAAGCCATAACTGAATTTCAGGAATTCTATTATGTTGTTGTAGTATATAAAAATTATACATTATATACAAAAATATACATTATTGATTTAAATGTATAGTACCTAATGTAAAATATCAGATAGAAGCATATTATGCCGACTCGGAAGCATACTATGCATATTCCACTCGCGAGCCTCGAGGGGGGGCCAGAGATTTTATCAGGGTGGCCGTGGCCCCCCCTGGCCACCCCTTGGCGGCGCCACTGTCCGGGAGTGCAGGTAATCTTCAAAAGACAACTAGGGAAGGAGAACATAATGCAGGGGAGGAGTGAGGAGACGCCTGGGAAGATTGATGCAGTTCGGTGCTGCGATTCGGTGGTGTTAAGAGACCGCGGCGCTGCGTGTATGAAGGAGAGTCGTAGAGGCGGAGTTTGTGTGTTGGACTGCTTGGTGATACTGGACATCTCGGGACAGCGGGGGCTATTTTTAATCATGGCTGTATTGCATTTTAATTCACTTGATTGATGTAATGATTCTGTTGGATGTCTTTCTTTGATGTGTTTGTTTGTGTGTTGTGAGTGTCCACTGTTTATGTCTTTTTTGTTGTTGCTGGGGCTACAACTGAAGTTCCCAAGTGAGAAATAAAAGTTATTCTATTCTATAATTAATGTTAATTCAGTTATCTTCATATTTATATTCAGCTAAATCAGCTAATTTGATTAGTTCGATAGCATAGCCTACCAGCTGAGCTCGGTAGCCAAGCTTGACGCATTGCATCACATACGGACGAACATAGGGTACGCTATTGCCATCAACTATATTGACGATCAATCAATCACATATGTTATTTTGACAAATTTAAATGCAGAGAGGTTATAGTATCGTTTGTTACACTTATTTTTAATTATCAACAAAGGATAACAATACAACATACAATACGTTATCCTGTCATCAAGTGTACAATAATACGTCGAAACATGAACAAAGCACAAGCGGAAGCATACCGCAGACATAAGGAAATATAGGCCTACACAACAGTAGGCTAAGAAGAAAAGGTAACAGAACGATTAAATTACTGATTGTCAAATATCACGCTGTAGTATTCCAGAGTATTTACACTTTTGTTTTCATGCAATTTAAGAGATTTCAACAAATATAACTCCTGTTAATAAATAACAAATCGATGACGGACAGTGCGAATAGAAACTTTCCCCGCAGTACAAATGCGTCACAAACGTGTTACTGGAAAGTGCAATGTAGACGCGCAGTTATTTTTGGCGCAGAGACTTTGACCAACGTTTTTCAAAGTGCAGAATTGACGTGGCCGCAGTGAATAATCGCTCATAAGACAAAAGCAGGAGGGCTGTAGGGAGGTGTTTACTCTGCTCCTGTTGCCTGTCATTGTAGTGATGGGCATTCCGGCTCTTTTCAGTGAGTCGGATCATTTGGCTCAGCTCACCAATAAGAGCCGGCTCTTTCGGCTCCCAAACGGCTCTTCATTCAGTCGCATTTCCGGTTTTTCAAAATCAGCCAAAGTTAGCGATATTTTGACTTATGATTGGCGTTTGTGCACATCTATCACTTAAATTGTTCAAAGGAATTTTACTCTACCTTCTAATTACCAAAATAACATTATTTAGCATTTTGTTTGTTATAAAAACTTTAAATAAATGTAAAAACGCTATTACACATGTGCATTGAAAGTAGGGCATTTTTATGTCAATAAACACGGTGCCTAGTTGAACATTTCTAAACAAAATACACATAAAATAGAACATTAAATAAATAAATAAATGTGCAAAACTGCAGCATCAGAACAATTAAACAGGTTTTTAAATTATTATTGTTATTTTCTTATAGTGGTTTTATTTATTTTTGGCCTAAAAAATGATTCTCTTTGATTACAGATTACTGAAAAAAACTAATAAAAGTTCCACCAAGACCACAAGCACACAACTAAAATTATGACCATAATACCACCATACCACCTTTATCATTATGACAGGTTTGCATTCAGAAAGGCAAGCTGCCTCACTTTTGAGGGGCTGATCCCGTTTCTTCTTTCTGTAATAATCTGTCCTGTTTTGGAGAAGATCCTCTCAGAGGGCACTGATGTTGCCACGATGCAGAGTCATCAAAATATGTGCGTGGTCAAATTGGGGGTTAAAAACCGGGATATGACAAGAATAACTATCCTATTTGTATAACAATATTCATTAAATATGATGGATATTAAATAATTCCACAACATTATACAGATAAATATACTGCAATTTAAATTGTATAATATGAAACGAGGCATCACGAAACATCACGCATCTCTCTTTCAGGATTTAAATGTGCGCACGGATTGACTGATTTATTGACTGATTCATTAATTTATTAATCCATTAGGAAATTCTTTTTGCATAATACAGTCGTCGGATGAGAACACATAACACTTCAGTGCAGTTTATTCAGTCTATTCAAGACCACGTACATCATAACAAGCAGCAATGCAATCAGACCCTCGCGCTCACGCTGCCAACACACACAGTCAAACAAATGTCTCACCATTCTTGCTAGATTTGGCTCTAAATCGTTATTAACGAACAAGTCAGACCTCGTAGGATCGCATCTAACTCAGACATCATAAGATCTAACTATTTGTCTTGTGTTCATTTACAAAACAAATCGGCTCTTCAGATATGCGAGTCGGCTCCCAACGTTCACCTAAAAGAGCCGACTCGTTCGCGAACGACACACCACTATGTCATTGTGAAACTGAAAGTATTTCAAACTCAAGCAAGATTTTACTGACTGAGGAGAACGAAGAAGAAGTAAACGACGGCAAAAAACCGAATAAAAATCGGCGTAAGTAGCCTGTTGTGGAGTCGGATGGAGAGAAGAGAAGCTAAAGGTGAGGGGGTGTGGGGAGGAATGGGAACCTGCCAGTATAATCGTACTAATGCTCAATTGAGTAAAACAGACAACTTTAAAAAATAATTGGGCGTAGCCTAATAGGCCCAGGCTATTTTCAAATTTCCCATTTGCGACCAAAAACAAAAAACTAATATAAAAAATAACTTGGAAAAAGTTTTTTTATAGGCCTATTTTATGACAATTTTTGCCTCGTTAGTTATGACATGACGGAAGGAAGAGGCCATGTCGTTTGATTAAAAGAGTAGGCTAGGCTACATTTTTATACCTGCTGCTAGGAACAGAAAGACTGAACATTTAGTGAAACACTAGGGTATGGAACAGACATTGGTTTTGCTGTGAAATCAGACGAGAATACGCTGGAGTGTTTGACAAAATGATCGCTCTGTTTTTTTAATTAAAGCTGGTATCAAAAGCAGGTGCCAAATATGGGCCTGGGTAAAAGCCCGAATGGAAAGGCGGAAGGCAGTTTTTCGTGCTCTGTGCCGAAAAACACCTGTTCAAATGCTTGCAGCACTCGCTGTGGAATGCGCATCAATACAATCTTAACAGTTTCTGAATGGCCATCATATGTACTTTCATTTGAGCATGAAATTTCAAAACGAATAGCATTCGGAGACATGTTTCAGAGCCCCTCATCACCCTTTTGGAATAAGACATCAAGATAAGGTTTTCACCTTTTGAAATTAGTATATTCATATATTTTTTATATTCATATGTACATTTGAAGGGCAGATCCTGAGCTTTCATTTAGTATACATCATGCCCTGATGTGTGAAAGTGGAATGTGATTTTGGGGGCTTGGAGAGGAAATGGCCGCCATTTCATTCCCACAGACTGATGTCATTAAAACATGATTTTGATTGACTTGTCATTGAGACATCAAGGACTGGCGCAGGGGTAGGCAACCCTGGTCCTGGAGAGCCGCAGGGTCTGCTGGTTTTTGTATTCACCTTAAATACAGCAACTACTTAGACCAAAAAAAACCAGGTGAGGTGAGTTAACTGTGTAATCAACTGCTTTAATTGATCAATTAAGTGGCGAGTAACAACAAAAACCAGCAGACTCTGCGGCTCTCCAGGACCAGGGTTGCCTACCCCTGGACCGGGGTTGCCTACCCCTGGACCGGAGGTACTCATCTTAAACTGAAAGTCCAGTCTTTTCTAATGGTGAAAATGTCATCTTGATGTCTTATTCCGTTAGCGTTATAAGGGGCTCTGAATGATAACTGACTTATGGTAGATGCAATGGTCACACTTGATTGCAGTCCAAATAATGCACAATTTCAGCATGAACCCATATCATCTGTTATGTTCTGTGTTTGTTCGCACTCCCGTGAGTCCTGGGACTGGGCTGCGCGGGCTGATATGACGTCAGTGCCGTCGCCATTTTAAGGGAGAACTTTACGTGCCGTTTAGTGAGAAGTTAGCCAGAGAGCTCCGTCTTTAAGATATCTTTTAAAACTTCTGCGTTTATTATATAATTAACTAACTAGCCCGTTAACTACTCTACGCTAACGTTTTCTGAAAGCGAGTGATATTCAGTACGGCTACTTTTGAGGAGGCAGATAAATTTGTTGTGCAGTTTACTTTATAAATGCGCTTCAAGACGGAAACTTCTCCACCAGTTCCGCGCTTCTGCGGGTTTATGCTTCCTTCAGTCCGTTATCCAGCATCTTTGGTATGTCTCAATAAGAGTCTCTGTTATGTTAATGCTTCCTTCAGTCCGTTATCCAGCATCTTCGGTATGTCTCAATAAGAGTCTCTGTTATGTTAATGCTTCCTTCACTCCGTTATCCAGCATCTTCGGTATGTCTCAATAAGAGTCTCTGTTATGTTAATGCTTCCTTCACTCCGTTATCCAGCATCTTCGGTATGTCTCAATAAGACTCTCTGTTATGTTAATGTTAACCTTACACAAGATATTAGGATAGATATTACGTCTATGCTGTTTCGTGTATTTAGGCTATTCTATAGCCACTTCTCACGTCTGGCATAATCTACTTGTGTGCTATTCGTTCGCATTTCACTTAATTTAGTTAACTTGCCTTTGCTATCTTGAATTGCGTCAGTAATCTACTATAAAATGTTTATTTCAAGTGTATGAATCAGATTTGAGAACGTAATCTGTCACTTTAAATCATTTATCCGTTGATGTTTTTACGGACTGCGTTTATCAGCGCACAGAGCTGCACTTGGTTAACTGAAGTCTGTTAGCGAGCATCCTTGGTTTGTATTGGATTCACGTGAGTAATATGAATTAAATTCTTTCTTTACAGATTTACCCTTTCTAACAATAAAGCAATGTCATTTTTATGAACACGTCTCGTTGATTGGGAAGGCGTTTAGCTGCCTGTCAAGTCATACTGCAGAGTGTGAGGAGGACAGAAGATCATCATATACACTTACTCAAAGGGCAGATCCAGAGCTTTAGTTTGGGATACAACATGCCTTGATGTGTTCATGCGGAATTAGATTTTTGGGGGCTTGATATTGAAATATATTCTTATCCTCCAACAAGCCTTTTCCATCAAAATATAATTTTGAACCACTTATAATTGAGTCATCAAGGGTTGAATATACTCATTTTAAACTAGACTGCACTTTCAAAAGGTGAAATCCTTATATTGATGTCTTATTCCAAAAGGGTGACGAGGGGCTTGATAATGCTATTAGTTCTGACCACATTTTCAGATATTTAAAATTTATATTTCATGAACATTCAAATGAAAGTACATATGATGTCCATTCAGAAACTGTTAAAATTATATTGATGTGCATTCCACAGTAAGTGCTGCAGGCATTTGAACTTCGGTCCTTTTTGGCACAGAGCACTGGCCATTCCGAGCTGCCTTCCTCCATTCCATTCCGGCTTTTGCCCAGGCCCGCCAAATAGACCGCGACATCAGATATTAAGTAATCCAACTTAATATCAGAAAACCAACCGAGTTCTGACTTGGTATAAATAAAAGTAGCCTCCCGTGGAAAAACAGTCTAATCAAAGTGAAGGTTCAGCACTAATATCCGTTGATTTAATTTTAGTTAATGTATTTTCTTAATTGAATTGATGTATCTGTGTTTATTAAACAATGTCCACATTAAATCAGCCTTTAAGTCTGTGGTTTTGTATCAAATATTTAATTCAGTGTAATATTTAAGCAATATCGCACGCGAGGGAATGCTATAGGCTACTGTATATCAGCATCGTGTGATATGGTCATAGGCGCGAGGCCTCAAATGTGCCTGGAAAGAATACAATTCCCCACACTGCAATAATGGCCTATAGAACCCCATAGGCCTGTCTCCTGAATTGAGATTAATGGATAGAATAACAGTTTTGTTGGACATATCAAATATTTGTATGGGCCTTATGTGGACAGTGAAGTCAATTTAATTTTTGCTCTATAATGAAGCGGTTTGGATTTGTGATCAAATGTAGAATATGGGCAAAATGTACAGAACGTGGCATGTTATTGTTAGTTTTTAGTTTTTTTTGTCATAAGGTGAGAGTCATAACGAAGACAAATTGCCCTAAATTGATTTCTACAGTTGTTAAAGTCGGTGGTCGTTTGTTAATTATTCCCTCAGTATCCGCACATATCTCTACGGCAGGGGTTCCCAAACTGGTCCTGGGGCTCCCCTGTGTATGCTGGTTTTTGTTGCAACCACAGTTGCAATCCCAGATTGCAAATGATTCCTCTAAACATGAAAGGCACCTAATTAAGAAAAATGAACAGCTTGCTAAAATTCTGGGATTGAAACTGTGGTTGCAATGAAAACCAGCATACACAGGGGAACCTCTGCTCGAAGGGATCGTTTGGAATGGAGACTCCTTTTTCCAAAACCAAGGAGTTGATTGGTCAAACGGCCGTGCTTTTATGTGTTTCAATTTGTTGTCTTGAACATAACCTGCCCCGGAGCAGGTTAGCCGTGTAGAGTACGTTGCCGTGGCAATATACCCCGATTAAAAGTGACTCGGCTTTGTGATACAGAAAACCCAGGGTTGAAGCTTAATTTAGCTCGCAATCCCCTTAATCTCGCTTCGTAGTACACCCGTCTGATGTCATTGGCAATGTATATGCTACTGTAAGATATGTAGATATGTATTGCTTCCTTACATTGTTATAAAACATTTTAAATGTATATATTAATAAGGCATAACAATGGTTATTGTAGTATGCTGTAGATAGAGACAAGATTATGTACCTTGGTCCGATGTTTAGAAAAGAGTAAGAAATTTCCTATGGGGAATTCACTAATTGGCACTAATTGCTGCTAATTGTCTGCCACCTGTATGACGTCATGGCTGTGGTAACTGAACAGCTTTGTGTTCAGATTGAGGCTGTATGCTGGTGAAGTCTGTGTAGCCGAAACGCGTCCGTGACTGCTGTATACTTAGTACTTATAAAGGAGAGTGCTGGCCGTTTTCTTTTCTTGATATAGGTGTTATCAGCAAAGTTTAATGGATAGCCATTGTCCCGAAACAGAAGATTGTCCCCCGGAAGATTATAGGAACTATAGGCAAATATAGGCTAAGTCATAGCTTGATACAGGATAATTGTGAATAGTCTATACATGTAACCTTACACGTACCATTGCGCATCGCCTGGATGTAGATGGAGTGGGCTGAAAGTAATTTAATGCGGCATTCCCCTTCGCTGAGGGACAGGCCTGTGGTCTTTGACCGATGGTCCCTTTTATTATTATGCATTTTATGATGGAGCCTTCACAATAATATTTCACATTGTAATCTTGATATTTGTAGTCATGCCCGTGCGCGCCCCTGTGTGTAACAGACAGGAGGGTGTACCCGCGTTGTGCACACGCCTATGTAGGCGCACTGATATGCGCCATTAAAATAACATGTAAACAACTGCGACATGACTTTAGACCAGGTTTGTGGTGGTTTTAGCGCAAGCGCTTTCTGCTGGCTCAAGATAGCAATATTCCAAAAATGATCCTGGCCACTCCTGATCGTAAGACCAACCCGTCCAGTTCACTTGCTATGGGCGCAAAATCACTTGGTATCTAAACAGCGTGAGCACTGGGCGCTATAATGACCCCTGCGCCAGGTGTAAGATGGCAAAGACACTTGCATTTGGGTTAGCGCCGCTTAGCGCTGGGTGTTTGATAGGGCCCTGTGTGTTCAGTATGTTCTTATTTTGTGTGCTTTCAGGTCAACAAATCCTGATCCAGAACCCTTTTGTAATCAAATCTGATCTGAGGTGTTCCGATCTCCTGAGACGGGGGCACTGTTTCTAAAATGAGTTTCTCAGGGGAGTCAGAGACCAAAGATGGAACCCTCAGTCCTGCCAGAAAGAGGTAAAAATACATGAATCAGATGTTTAATGTGCTGTGGGTTAGAACTGCAGTAAGAGGATGAGGTTAACTGGAAGCTCTGTCCATGTGCTGTGAGTTAGAGCTGCAGTAAGAGGATGAGGTTAACTGGAAGCTCTGTCTCCATGTGCTGTGAGTTAGAGCTGCAGTTAGAGGATGAGGTTAACTGGAAGCTCTGTCCATGTGCTGTGAGTTAGAGCTGCAGTTAGAAGATGAGGTTAACTGGAAGCTCTGTCCATGTGCTGTGAGTTAGAGCTGCAGTAAGAGGATGAGGTTAACTGGATGCTCTGTCCATGTGCTGTGAGTGAGAGCTGCAGTAAGAGAATGAGGTTAACTGGAAGCTCTGTCCATGTTTTGTTCACAGGGTCCAGGAGGAAAGAGCAGGGTCACCTGTACCCAGCTGTCTGTCTATGAAGAGTGATCGTTCAATGGTTCCTCCAAAGAAATTCAAAGGAGAATTATCAGGTGATCCAAGGTAATTGCACAGGTTCATAATGACACTTGTTTAATTCTACTTAAATCTCACTGGCACCATTAATATGTAGGTAGGTGTATGCTGTCACATTCAGGTGTAGGTGGACTGAATTAAGTCACTGTCAGATGTGCTGTGAGTTAGAGCTGCAGTAAGAGGATGAGGTTAACTGGAAGCTCTGTCCATGTGCTGTGAGTTAGAGCTGCAGTAAGAGGATGAGGTTAACTGGAAGCTCTGTCCATGTGCTGTGAGTTAGAGCTGCAGTTAGAGGATGAGGTTAACTGGAAACTGTCCATGTGCTGTGAGTTAGAGCTGCAGTTAGAGGATGAGGTTAACTGGAAGCTTTGTCTCCATGTGCTGTGAGTTAGAGCAGCAGTAAGAGGATGAGGTTAACTGGAAGCTCTGTGTCCATGTGCTGTGAGTTAGAGCTGCAGTAAGAGGATGAGGTTAACTGGAACCTATGTCCATGTGCTGTGAGTTTGAGCTGCAGTAAGAGGATGAGGTTAACTGGAAGCTCTGTCCATGTGCTGTGAGTTTGAGCTGCAGTAAGAGGATGAGGTTAACTGGAAGCTTTGTCTCCATGTGCTGTGAGTTAGAGCTGCTGTAAGAGGACAGAGCTTCCAGTTAATCGCATCCTCTTACTGCAGCTCAAACTCACAGCACATGGACAGAGCTTCCAGTTAATCTCATCCATGTGCTGTGAGTTAGAGCTGCAGTAAGAGGATGAGGTTAACTGGAAGCTCTGTCTCCATGTGCTGTGAGTTAGAGCTGCAGTAAGAGGATGAGATTAACTGGAAGCTCTGTCCATGTGCTGTGAGTTTGAGCTGCAGTAAGAGGATGAGATTAACTGGAAGCTCTGTGTCCATGTGCTGTGAGATAGAGCTGCAGTAAGAGGATGAGGTTAACTGGAAGCTCTGTCTCCATGTGCTGTGAGTTAGAACTGCAGTAAGAGGATGAGATTAACTGGAAGCTCTGTGTCCATGTTTTGTTCACAGGGTCCAGGAGGAAAGAGCAGGGTCACCTGTACCCAGCTGTCTGTCTATGAAGAGTGATCATTCAATGGATATTCCAAGAAATTTCAAAGGAGAATTATCAGGTGATCCAAGGTAATTGCACAGGTTCATAATGACACTATTGTTTAATTCTACTTAAATCTCACTGGCACCATTAATATGTAGGTAGGTGTATGCTGTCACATTCAGGTGTAGGTGGACTGAATTAAGTCACAATCAGATGTGCTGTGAGTTAGAGCAGCAGTAAGAGGATGAGGTTAACTGGAAGCTCTGTCCATGTGCTGTGAGTTAGAGCTGCAGTAAGAGGATGAGGTTAACTGGAAGCTCTGTGTCCATGTGCTGTGAGTTAGAGCTGCAGTAAGACGATGAGGTTAACTGGAAGCTCTGTCCATGTGCTGTGAGTTAGAGGATGAGGTTAACTGGAAGCTCTGTCCATGTGCTGTGAGTTACAACTGCAGTAAGAGAATGAGGTTAACTGGAAGCTCTGTCTCCATGTGCTGTGAGTTTGAGCTGCAGTAAGAGGATGAGGTTAACTGGAAGCTCTGTCCATGTGCTGTTAGTTACAACTGCAGTAAGAGAATGAGGTTAACTGGAAGCTCTGTCTATGTGCTGTGAGTTAGAACAGCTGTAAGAGGATGAGGTTAACTGGAAGCTCTGTCCATGTGCTCTGAGTTTGAGCTGCAGTAAGAGGATGAGGTTAACTGGAAGCTCTGTCTCCATGTGCTGTGAGTTTGAGCTGCAGTAAGAGGATGAGGTTAACTGGAAGCTCTGTCTCCATGTGCTGTGAGTTTGAGCTGCAGTAAGAGGATGAGGTTAACTGGAAGCTCTGTCTCCATGTTTTTGTTCACAGGGTCCAGGAGGAAAGAGCAGGGTCACCTGTACCCAGTTGTCTGTCTATGAAGAGTGATCGTTCAATGGATCCTCCAAGAAATTTCAAAGGAGAATTCTCAGGTGATCCAAGGTAATTGCACAGGTTCATAATGACACTATTGTTTAATTCTACTTAAATCTCACTGGCACCATTCATATGTAGGTAGGTGTATGCTGTCACATTCAGGTGTAGGTGGACTGAATTAATTCACAATCAGATGTGCTGTGAGTTAGAGCAGCAGTAAGAGGATGAGGTTAACTGGAAGCTCTGTCCATGTGCTGTGAGTTAGAGCTGCAGTAAGAGGATGGGGTTAACTGGAAGCTCTGTCCATGTGCTGTGAGTTAGAGCTGCAGTAAGAGGATGGGGTTAACTGGAAGCTCTGTCCATGTGCTGTGAGTTAGAGCTGCAGTAAGCGGATGGGGTTAACTGGAAGCTCTGTCCATGTGCTGTGAGTTAGAGCTGCAGTAAGCGGATGGGGTTAACTGGAAGCTCTGTCCATGTGCTGTGAGTTAGAGCTGCAGTAAGAGGATGAGGTTAACTGGAAGCTGTGTCTCCATGTGCTGTGAGTTAGAGCTGCAGTAAGAGGATGGGGTTAACTGGAAGCTCTGTCCATGTGCTGTGAGTTAGAGCTGCAGTAAGAGGATGGGGTTAACTAGAAGCTCTGTCCATGTGCTGTGAGTTAGAGCTGCAGTAAGAGGATGGGGTTAACTAGAAGCTCTGTCCATGTGCTGTGAGTTAGAGCTGCAGTAAGAGGATGGGGTTAACTAGAAGCTCTGTCCATGTGCTGTGAGTTAGAGCTGCAGTAAGAGGATGAGGTTAACTGGAAGCTCTGTCTCCATGTGCTGTGAGTTAGAACAGCTGTAAGAGGATGAGGTTAACTGGAAGCCCTGTCTCCATGTGTTGTGACTTAGAGCTGCAGTAAGAGGATGAGGTTAACTGGAAGCTCTGTCCATGTGTTGTGACTTTGAGCTGCAGTAAGAGGATGAGGTTAACTGGAAGCTCTGTCCATGTTTTTGTTCACAGGGTCCAGGAGGAAAGAGCAGGGTCACCTGTACCCAGTTGTCTGTCTATGAAGAGTGATCGTTCAATGGATCCTCCAAGAAATTTCAAAGGAGAATTCTCAGGTGATCCAAGGTAATTGCACAGGTTCATAATGACACTATTGTTTAATTCTACTTAAATCTTACTGGCACCATTAATATGTAGGTAGGTGTATGCTGTCACATTCAGGTGTAGGTGGACTGAATTAATTCACAATCAGATGTGCTGTGAGTTAGAGCAGCAGTAAGAGGATGAGGTTAACTGGAAGCTCTGTCCATGTGCTGTGAGTTAGAGCTGCAGTAAGAGGATGAGGTTAACTGGAAGCTCTGTCCATGTGCTGTGAGTTAGAGCTGCAGTAAGAGGATGGGGTTAACTGGAAGCTCTGTCCATGTGCTGTGAGTTAGAGCTGCAGTAAGAGGATGAGGTTAACTGGAAGCTCTGTCCATGTGCTGTGAGTTAGAGCTGCAGTAAGAGGATGAGGTTAACTGGAAGCTGTGTCTCCATGTGCTGTGAGTTAGAGCTGCAGTAAGAGGATGGGGTTAACTGGAAGCTCTGTCCATGTGCTGTGAGTTAGAGCTGCAGTAAGAGGATGGGGTTAACTAGAAGCTCTGTCCATGTGTTGTGAGTTAGAGCTGCAGTAAGAGGATGAGGTTAACTGGAAGCTCTGTCCATGTGCTGTGAGTTAGAGCTGCAGTAAGAGGATGGGGTTAACTAGAAGCTCTGTCCATGTGCTGTGAGTTAGAGCTGCAGTAAGAGGATGAGGTTAACTGGAAGCTCTGTCCATGTGCTGTGAGTTAGAGCTGCAGTAAGAGGATGAGGTTAACTAGAAGCTCTGTCCATGTGCTGTGAGTTAGAGCTGCAGTAAGAGGATGGGGTTAACTAGAAGCTCTGTCCATGTGCTGTGAGTTAGAGCTGCAGTAAGAGGATGGGGTTAACTAGAAGCTCTGTCCATGTGCTGTGAGTTAGAGCTGCAGTAAGAGGATGAGGTTAACTGGAAGCTCTGTCCATGTGCTGTGAGTTAGAGCTGCAGTAAGAGGATGAGGTTAACTGGAAGCTCTGTCTCCATGTGCTGTGAGTTTGAGCTGCAGTAAGAGGATGAGGTTAACTGGAAGCTCTGTCCATGTTTTGTTCACAGGGTTCAGGAGGAAAGAGCAGGGTCACCTGTACCTAGCTGTCTGTCTATGAAGAGTGATCGTTCAATGGATATTCCAAGAAATTTCAAAGGAGAATTCTCAGGTGATCCAAGGTAATTGCACAGGTTCATAATGACACTATTGTTTAATTCTACTTAAATCTCACTGGCACCATTAATATGTAAGTAGGTGTATGCTGTCACATTCAGGTGTAGGTGGACTGAATTAATTCACAATCAGATGTGCTGTGAGTTAGAGCAGCAGTAAGAGGATGAGGTTAACTGGAAGCTCTGTCCATGTGCTGTGAGTTAGAGCTGCAGTAAGAGGATGGGGTTAACTGGAAGCTCTGTCCATGTGCTGTGAGTTAGAGCTGCAGTAAGAGGATGAGGTTAACTGGAAGCTCTGTCCATGTGCTGTGAGTTAGAGCTGCAGTAAGCGGATGGGGTTAACTGGAAGCTCTGTCCATGTGCTGTGAGTTAGAGCTGCAGTAAGAGGATGGGGTTAACTGGAAGCTCTGTCCATGTGCTGTGAGTTAGAGCTGCAGTAAGAGGATGAGGTTAACTGGAAGCTCTGTCCACATGCTGTGAGTTAGAGCTGCAGTATGAGGATGAGGTTAACTGGAAGCTCTGTCTCCATGTGCTGTGAGTTTGAGCTGCAGTAAGAGGATGAGGTTAACTGGAAGCTCTGTCTCCATGTGCTGTGAGTTTGAGCTGCAGTAAGAGGATGAGGTTAACTGGAAGCTCTGTCCATGTGCTGTGAGTTTGAGCTGCAGTAAGAGGATGAGCTTAACTGGAAGCTCTGTCTCCGTGCTGTGAGTTAGAGCTGCAGTAAGAGGATGAGGTTAACTGGATGCTCTGTCCATGTGCTGTGAGTTAGAGCTGCAGTAAGAGGATGAGGTTAACTGGAAACTCTGGCTCATGCTTTGTTCACAGGATCCAGCCTTCATTCGGGTCCGACAGGTTAGAAGAGACAAGTTCAGAGAAATTATCCTTCCCAAAACAGGTATGATACATACTACATCCATACCACTACATGGCCAAATGTACATGGACACCTTCTCATTCAACATCACTCCAAAATCATAGGCAATAATAAGGAGTTGGTACTTCCTTTGCTGCTATAACAGCCTCCACTCTTCCAGGAAGGTTTTCCACTAGATCCTGGAACATCGCCATGTGGATTTGCTTCCATTCAGTCCGAAGAGCGTTTGTGCGGTCGGGCACTTATGTTGGGTGATGAGGCCTGGCTTTCTGTCACTGTTACAGTTGTTCCCAAAGGTGTTCGATGTGGTTGACGTCAGGGCTCTGTGCAGGCCAGTGAAGTTCTTCCATCCCGATCTCGACAAACCATTTCTGTATGGACCTCAATTAGTGTATTCATTCATTCTGAAACGGGATGGAGCCTTCCCCAAAATTGTTGCCACAAAGTTGCAAGCACAGAATCTTCTATAATGTCATTGAGGTTGACTAGTAGCTGTAGCATTGAAATTTGCCTGCACAGTAACAAAGGGGTCCTGTCCTAACCATGAAAACATCCTCAGACCAAGGGGTATATAGTGTGCTTTTGGCCATATACTGTACTTTTTTTCTGTTTTCATAGTTTCTTGTGTGATTGTTTTCTACACTACACAAACAAATGATGATCTAGTGTGAATATTAATATACTTAATGTAATCAAGTTTAGTAATATTATTGTAGGGCTCACCTAAAGTCCAGATTCCTTTTGCAGTTCTCAAACACAGCGGCATAGAAAGACTCCAAACTGAGTTTTAAACTCTTTACCTTTAGCATGAACCAAATGTATCGCACAGAGAAGCTGCATTACTCTCAGGGAATGAATGATTTATCACAAGTAGTTTCTCTATAAAACCATCAGTCAGGAGCAAAAGCTTCACTCCATATATGAGTGTTTGACACTGCTGCATGTTAAGGGCCAGATTCAGAAAGCTTCACTCCGTATATGAGTGTTTGACACTGCTGCATGTTAAGGGCCAGATTCAGTGTTGAGATAAGCACATGCAAATGGAAATTACTCCCGAAGTTCCGTATAGCTTAAGCTATTTTGGATTCAGACATTTGACTCATCTTCTGTTTTAAGCATCTCTCCAGTATATATGCAGCATTGCGTGCGTGGGGTGGAGATTTGATGAAAATGAGGCGTGTCTGCAAGTCGTGCAAGATACACGTATTCAGAGTTCTCACTTAATTATTGTTTGGGGAAAAAAAGGTGCTTTATGTCTAGCGCCGCCAATAGATTATTATGAAAAATAATATTGGTCATATAGCTAACGTGCAATAATCAAAGAGCCGTCATAAAAAGAAAAATATGTAAAAGTAGGCTATGATATACTGTCTGGTAGGCTATATCATACCAGACCAATATTGGATGGATTAATTGATAGACTGTGTCTGGATCCTATTTGCTTTGACAGAGAGACAAATTTGTAGCCTTCTAGCACAGCTTCTCCAAAATGATTAAGTTGAAGATGTATCAACCACTGTGGGCTACATGACTTTATAAGGTAAATCGTTCAAAAAAGATTCGATTTAAAAAAATTTTTTTTCAGTTGCCTAAATCCATGATTTATTTGTTCGCTTAATGATATTGTGTGCAACCACTGTCCAGCGATTATTTATTTTGATTGTGTGATCGGTATATCCAAGTTGTCAAAAGGAGCTATGATTATTTTTTCAATGCGACCGATTAATGCGTTCACTGCCTTCCCCATCACGCAAAAGCAACTACAATGTACAAAGCCAGGTAGGATTTTACAAAGGCAAATCCGGTTATTAAAGGCAATGTCACTGACACGTTGAAAATTTATACCCCCACATACATTTTTTTTTTGTACAAAGCTGGCAACCCAGGGGGCAGGTCCAAGAAATTGTTAATTAGAATATCATGCCCTGTGCCACCCACATTTTGAGAAACGCACCTGCGTATCGCAGGTTAGAATACGACGCAGCTCATCCCGCGTTAAACCCGCGCAGGAGAGGCACTTAAGCGCATGACTTGAATCCGGACCTTGGAGTCTGAAGTATCTGTTCGTGTTCTGGCCGTCCAACAAGAGAAAACATGACACGTAAGGCAAGGATCTGTGCGCTTGTCATGAATCTATCTTGACTTTCAGTTATTATGATAATGCGCACAGTTGCTTTTAAATTAACATTTTATTTATTTAACCATTTATTTAAGCACACCTCTTTCACACTGATACAGCGCACCTCTTCATGTGTTTATTACACACTCTGATACAGCACACCTCTTCATGTGTTTATTACACACACTGATACAGCACACCTCTTCATGTGTTTATTACACACTGATACAGCACACCTCTTCATGTGTTTATTACACACTGATACAGCACACCTTTCATGTGTTTATTACACACTGATACAGCACACCTCTTCATGTGTTTATTACACACTGATACAGCACACCTCTTCATGTGTTTATTTCACACTGATACAGCACACCTCTTCATGTGTTTATTTCACACTGATACGGCACACCTCTTCATGTGTTTATTTCACACTGATACAGCACACCTCCATGTGTTTATTACACACTCTGATACAGCACACCTCTTCATGTGTTTATTACACACTCTGATACAGCTCACCTCTTCATGTGTTTATTACACACTCTGATACAGCACACCTCTTCATGTGTTTATTACACTCTGATACAGCACACCTCTTCATGTGTTTATTACACTGATACAGCACACCTCTTCATGTGTTTATTACACTCTGATACAGCACACCTCTTCATGTGTTTATTTCACACTGATACAGCACACCTCTTCATGTGTTTATTACACACTCTGATAGAGCACACCTCTTCATGTGTTTATTACACACTGATACAGCACACCTCTTCATGTGTTTATTCAGGGATGCAAACAACTCGCTTTTCGGCGAATGCCGCTTTTTTCACGTCAATTTGGGTGACTTGTGTGAATCGTGGAGATCCGAAGAGTTTTTTTTAGGGGGGGGGGGGGGGGGGGTGACAGGAGAATCTCCTTACTATTCCTACTGGGACGTAATATAAGAAAAATATTAAGAATTTCCCACTGGTTTGTGTTATAAATGTAATTTATGTATGATTCCAATCACTTTTTATACTCAAAATTCCCAAATTTCCGCAGCTCCGCTGCAAATACATGGAGAGGCAAGAAGCTAAGAAGCTCAGCCTCCCGTCTGATTGCGCAACGCCTTTGAATGGACCATAAGCGCGTTCCTGTTACAAACTGTCATGAAAAGGCAGCCGAGGGCCAAGTTTAATGATAATGTTGCCATTTTCATCTTTTAAAATTCATTCAAATTAACTTTAATTCATCCCATGTATAAACATGATTATGACCTGCTTTGTTACACATCAGCGAGTGCTCAATAATAGTATCTAAAACACCAAATAGCCCGCAACCGTCGCACTTCGCATAAACCGGCTCTGCCATTTTCTGACTGGAATGTGACCGCTCTTCAGTCAGAGCGTCTGAATTACCGAACGACCCAGTGGACACTCACGCTCTCAGAGCTAATTTACGAACGCGACCGGTGTTGTGTCGAATTCTGTTCCCCCACGAAATCATGTTTCCCCTTGCGTTGCTGCGCAGTTATTTGAGGAATGCTCGTGCCACTTACGTGAATCTCAGTTTGAAAAGGCTACGTTTTAAGCGATTTGTTCTTTTGCGACTAGGAAATCTTAAGATCAGAAGCCGCGATATGCATGTCAGCCTCTACGTAAAACAGTGAAATACGTTCAGAAAAGCAGCAAGTGTTCTGGTGGCTTTGTCGTCAGTTTGTATGGTGTCAGTGACTTGGTTAGTAAAAACATTCGTTCACTTAGTCTTGTAACGAGTACGTTACATAACCGACTGTATAAAATATATATGAAGCCCAATGAACATGATCAGACTGTTTATGAGTAAGATATACAATAAACGTCATACTACAGTTATTTTGACCGTGTCTGAGTATATTATTATTAGTAGCCTACTGTCATTATTATTCCTACGAGTAGAAGAGGGTGGGGTATTAATGATGGTGGTATTACGAATAGTGGTAACGTTAGTGATAGCTACAAAATACGTGATGCTACGGTTATTTTCTTTATCTGGCATTAGTATATTTTTGCATTTTATATGTGTGTGTATATATGTATATGGATACATGTATATATGCAGTATATATACATACACACAGTATATATGAGTGTGTGTGTGTGTGTGTGTGTGTGTGTGTGTGTGTGTGAAAAACGCTATATATAAAGTGAATTAATTATTAATAATTAACATTATTGTTATTAGTAGCAGTACATTACATTAGTTATTTGGCAGACACTTTTATCCAAAGTGATGTACAATAAAGGTTCTGTCACCTTCCCACTCCCTATTTTCCAAAAAAAAATACATTCAACAAACTAATACTGGTAATGCATCACCCAAAATAGTAAATTCACCAAGTTTCACCATTTTACCACCTAATCTGTCCGTTTCCATAGGGGGAACAGTATCTGACGGCTGAATTTAACCCCATCAGATACCGTGCCCCCTATGATTCTGCAGAAAGGAAGGGCTCACATACACCAAACTAATAGTGGTAACACATCTCCCCATATAGAGATAATTCACCAAGTTTCACCATCTTACCACCTTATCTGTCCGTTTCCATAGGGGGAACGGGATCTGACAGCTGAATTTGAACCCATCAGATACCGTGCCCCCTATGGTTCTGCAGAAAGGAAGGGCTCACATACACCAAACTAATTGTGGTAACTCATCTAACCATATAGAGATAATTCACCAAGTTTCATTATCTTACCACCTTATCTGTCCGTTTCCATAGGGGGAACGGGATCTGACAGCTGAATTTAAACCCATCAGATTCCGTTCCCCCTATGGAAACGGACAGATAAGGTGGTATCTTATACCCCCCCGGCCGCCCGCCCGCCCGCCCGCAACGACTTCGGGGAGTTCTCTCTTTTTTCACCATAGTTGTGTTTGCATCCCTGTTATTACACACTCTGATACAGCACACCTCTTCATGTGTTTATTACACACTCTGATACAGCACACCTCTTCATGTGTTTATTACACACTCTGATACAGCACACCTCTTCATGTGTTTATTACACACTCTGATAGAGCACACCTCTTCATGTGTTTATTACACACTCTGATAGAGCACACCTCTTCATGTGTTTTACACTCTGATGCAGCACACCTCTTCATGTGTTTATTTCACACTGATACAGCACACCTCTTCATGTGTTTATTACACACTCTGATACAGCACACCTCTTCATGTGTTTATTACACACTCTGATACAGCACACCTCTTCATGTGTTTATTACACACTGATACAGCACACCTCTTCATGTGTTTATTACACACTGATACAGCACACCTCTTCATGTGTTTATTACACACTCTGATACAGCACACCTCTTCATGTGTTTATTTCAGTCTCTCCTGCGCACTCTGATGAAGCTGAAGAAGGATGAAAAGTTGAAGTTGTTTCAGAGCCATCTGAGTCAGGATTACCCAGAATGCAGTGAGATAGAGCAGGAGGATCCTAACGCTCTTTCCATAGCGGAGAAGATGCTGGAGACCTGTGGCAGTGAGCGGTCTCTGAAGATCACACTCCACATCATGAGGAACATGAAGCAGAAGGTGCTCACTGCCTCACTGGAGAGAGAAGCACAGAACTGTAAGAGATTTCTCTTATTCCTTTTGTGTGTCCATTGGAGTACTGAAATTAGTTTAGCAAAACAATCAAACAGTGATCAATGTTCTGTTTTATAACATTCACAATAACAATCTTACATACAGAAAATATCACTCAACATGTACAAACAAGGGAATTAAATAAAAATATATCATCAAACAGTGATCATAGGGGCAAGCGAATGCACATGAGATTTAATGTCCATCAGGGGGATTCAAACAAAGAACCTTGTGCTGAAAAGCCTGGAACTAAACCACTGTCCCATCAGACAGACTGATACTGATCCTAAACCTTCCCGGCTCTCTTTCACACACACACATACTCTCTCTCTTTATGCCGATTTTACATATCAGCATAATCCGCCTTATTTGCCTTCATTGATGTGCAGAAAGTGTGCTTTTGAGGCCTGTTTCACCAGGCAATGGAAGTGAATGAAGAGAGAAAAAACTTAATTCTTTGTTGGTCTCTTTTTCTGACCACTGGAGCAACTCGTGAAGGTGAGAGTGAATATTATGACTAATATCGGTGCCGGGTAGCTATACAACATTATGTTCTAACAAACTTCAGTATGCCTTTAATTCAGCAGAAGGGAATAACCCACCTGTACAGGCTTGCCAATTTAAAGTTGTGGATAGTTTTACATACTTAGGCATACATATTGTCCCGTGCATAGAGGATATAGTGAATTCCAACTACAACCCTGTGGTGAAAACTATTACAGATTCCATCAATAGATGGACACCTCTGCCAATCTCCCTCATAGGAAGAATTAGAATTCTTAAAATGAATGTACTCCCCAAGCTCAAAATATACCTTTGCACCCTCTCCTAGCCTATTCTCTAACCTAAAGATAGTGTTTACCAACTTTTTATGGAACAATAGACGTCTGACACTCCTGTACCTTGTGACAGAGGGGGGCTTAAGTGCCCAAACCTTCTCCGGTATTATTGGGCAGCACAGCGACGCACGATTGTTTTATTTTACAGATGAAAATCCCCCTTCATGGAAAGAGATGGAAGCTCACTCTGTGAAATTGTCATTCCCTATGTATTTATACTCAGCAAAAAGTAAAAAACTTAAAACGGATATTTCAATCTCCATTGTTAGGAATATGATGGATGTTTGGTATGAGGCTAGACAACACCTAGGAGAAATTATTTCCCTTTCACGTTTTATTCCTATTTGGGGCAACAATATTTTTCCACCAGGCAGTTTTTCCACTGATGTCATTTAAGATCTGGGCTGAGAAGGAATTACAGAAAATGCAAGATATGTTCGAGCCAAACAATGAACATCTAATGTAATTTGAAGAAGTAGTTATCAAATATAATATTATGAGGGGGAGTCTGGTTCGGAGGACCAGACGCGACGGAGAGGGAATCAGAAAGTTATCTACTGTGTAGAAACCACTAGAGTGGAAGAGTTCCGTGAATGGAGAGGAAAAAATAAAGAACAGGGGAATAAAACCCCCGGCGTAGCGCCAACAGACAATAAGCCCAGAATAAGTGGGCGAAGGCTTTAGATTGAGCCGAGCAGAGAAACTGAGGAAAATACCTCTCTCTCAATACCAGAGAGCGCGGACGGAGGTATTAGAAATAAAGATAACTGATAGCGACCCTGATAATATCGGGCGAAATAAACTCATTGGCTCGAGTGTTTAGACAACAGAAAGGAAGAAAAGGTATTACCCTTAGTACAACAAAAAGGCTTAGACAAACGAGGTAACTGGAACGCAGTCTCCAAGTCCTATACCTTAACGGCTGTGGTGAAAATAACACGGAAGCACCAGAACCCGGAAGCACAGAGCTTATATAGCCAGCAGGAACCTAAAACAGGTGCGTTGGATAAGTACTTAGTGGAAGCGAAAGCACGGCACAGACGGTGGAAATGCAACAAGTGCGCCCTAACCCGGCTCCGAGAGCGAACGACCGTGGAGCAACACGCCCTAACCCGGCTCCGAGAGAACGACCGTGGAGCAACACGCCCTAACCCGACTCCGAGAGAGAACGACCGTGGAGCAACACGCCCTAACCCGGCTCAGAGAGAGAACGACCGTGGAGCAACACGCCCTAACCCGGCTCAGAGAGAGAACGACCGTGGAGCAACACGCCCTAACCCGGCTCCGAGAGAGAACGACCGTGGAGCAACGCGCCCTAACCCGGCTCAGAGAGAGAACGACCATGGGGCAACACGCCCTAACCCGGCTCCGAGAGAGAACGACCGTGGAGCAACACGCCCTAACCCGGCTCCGAGATAATAGACAGGCTGCCAAACCATGACAAATATCCCAGGATAAATATTTTTTTATATTCACAGCTGAGAAACTTAATCAGAAAGTGACAAAATCAGACTATCCAGTGCCCTCCACAATTATTGGCACCCCTGGTAAAGATGGTGAATTAGCTTAATCTCACACTGAAAAAATGAGAAAAATCCAACCTTTAATTGAAGTAAATTTATTCAGAGAAAATAAATATTATTATCAAGAAATAATTATTTTTAACAAAACCATGTGTGCCACAATTATTGGCACCCCTGCATTTAATTAGTTTTTTCCCGTAATATCTAATAAGGTTGGAGAATACAGAGCAAGGAATCTGAGACCATTCCTCTTTACAGAATCTCTCCAGATCATCCAGAGTCCTAGGTCCGCTCTTGTGCGCTCTCCACTTCAGCTCAGCCCACAGGTTTTCAATGGGGTTTAGGTCAGGACTGAGATGGCCATGGCAGATGCTTGATTTTGTGTTCAGTTAACCATTTTTGTGTTGATTTGGACATATGTTTTGGATCATTGTCCTGCTGGAAGATCCAACGATGACCCATTTTTTGTTTCCTGGCAGAGGCAGCCAGATTCAGATAAAAAAATATCCTGGTATTTCATGGAGTTCGTGATGCCATGTACCCTAACAAGGTTCCCAGGGCCTTTGGAGGAAAAGGCCCCACAACGTCACGGAACCGCCACCATACTTCACAGTGGGGATCAGGTTATTTTCGGTATAGCCATCCTTCTTTTTACGCCAAACCCACCTTGAGTGTTAGTTGCTGAAAAGCTAAATGTTCTTTTCATCTGACCATAGAACACAGTTCCAGTAGCGTTTAGCAAACTCTAGGCGCTTACGTTTGTGGTGAAATGACAGGAAGGTATTTTTTTTGGCATGCCTTCAAAATTATTTGTTGTCTTGGAGGTGACGTCTAATGGTAGTTTTGGAGACTTGATGACCCCAAGATGCTACTTTCCTCTATAAATCTCCAACAGTGATCCTTGGGGATTTTTTTTCCTCTTACCATCCTCCTCACTGTGCATGGGGGCAAAATAAACTTGGGTCCTCTTCCATGTTTTATTTATTATTTATATAAAAAGGTTTGATTTACCTCTCTTTTGAACTTTAAAGGACTTTGTTTTGAAATGGAACCTTTTGTTGTAACATTTCACTTCAATTTTTTATTAAACTATCTTATTGAATTAAATGTCTGCAGTGGTCTTTTAGAATACACCATTTTGATGTGGCTTCCCCCAAGAGTTTTGGGGGTACCATCTTGCTCATTAGTGCTACCAAAAACTGACTGCTGGCAGCCCGACATGGCAAACTAATTTCAAAATAAGAGTTGGGCAAATATTCACGGACATCGTTCTGTTATCGGGCACGTGAGGACAATATATCATGGCCGTCTAATATTGTGTTGCACAATAATATCGTCATATCGCCCAAGCCTATTGTGTATGATACATTATTAGGACGTGCGGTTAGCTAGATAGCTAACTGTTAACTACAAAGGCTTGGTTTGCGTTAAACAAAGATAGACTGATGCTATATCACAAAACATGCTTGCAAATGATACATTGTTTAGACACGCGGCTAGCTAGATGGCTAACTGTTAGCTTAGTCAGTAAAGGCTTTGTTTGTGTTTAACAAAGGCTTTGCCCGAATAAACACCGTTCTAGAGCCTACTATTGAGTATGTGCCAAGTAGTTTACACTGGATGAGAAAGTTGTTAAAGGGATAGTTCAACCATCTTGAAAAAATTTATATTGTTTTACTTACCCCCAACATAGTTTGTGAAGCTGTCCTGGTCTTGCCGCTGTAGCTCAATTATTGTAAATCCTGAATTGGAGCAATGCTAACAATTAGCATCTTGTCATTGGATATAATTGCCTCCAGCCTAACTTGCTGTAAATTAACCACCAAAATCCACTCAAATAAGGTTTAACAACAGCTTTACGAGTGTCATTGTTGGAAACGAAAATGCACATATGATTACCGAGTGCACAAGAACGATATTTTCACTCAAATTACAGTATATGATGTTCTTTAAGATTTCAGATGTCGGTGTTTACATTTAAATAAGAACATCTGGTAAGAGGAACTTTTATCCAGTAACTTTTAGTATCACTTTCAGTAGCACCAACTTCCAGTCTACTTCCGTATCGCGAGACACTGGGCACTGTTCTCGCGCAGAATGATACTGACTCTCTTACTGGATGTTCTTATTGAAATCTTATTCAGACGGCTCCGACATCTTGCACACACAGACACACTTGATTTTTTGCTTCTTTTGAACAGCTTCGCGGTTGCAGTTGACTTGGGTAGGCCTGATTTGAATGGCTCTCAAAATTCAAATCATGTTGAATTGTCTGAATCTTTTAAAATTGTGCCCGCGATTTGTTCTAATTGGTTTAGAGTTTCAGGGACTCGCTTAAGTCACCAAATTTAATTGACTGTAACGATTATCAAAATAAAAAAATAATGAAGTACAATACATTATGAAAAATAAACTCAAGTAAAAAGTACTATAATTTAATTATACTCAACAAAGTACCGTTACAGGGGGGACGATACTCAAGTACTGTAACGAAAGTAGTTGTAATTCGTTACTTTACACCTCTGCTATTACGCTAATGCATGTCAATAGCCTAGTTGCTGAAATAAGCATGTCTCCGCTGCTGATAATGACGCCGTGTTCATTCTCGTTTTATGGTCGTTTTTTTAAATGGAACTTGGAGTTTAGCTACATTTAGCATTTATATGCAGTGTAGCATGATACTTATGTGCTGGTAAAATATGAACTCGGTGCTACCTACAGGGATGGGAATCGTTAGATTCTATTGATACCGATGCCATTATCGATACTGCGTATCGATCCAATTCTTTATCGATTCCTTAACTACTATTTGCTCCCAGGCTATTAACTAAGAACCAACTATTACTATTACTATCGGGTGGTCATCTGAAATGGATTCAATAAATTCAATATTTATAAAGTATAAAGCATTTGTTTTTCATTCATATTTCTTAATCATATCATGGAAAATATTTATCTGCTATATTTATGCCTGCACAAGTGGCAGAGGATCCAATAAAACGGTCAGAATTGTATACTTCTGTAAATTATAAATGTAATTGGCTTAATCAATACAAAAATATCAGACATGAAAGAAAGTAAGACACCGGAAAATAATGAAAAAGGTGAATGATCAGTTTAACGTTATGTCAAAAAAGATGGCTAAAATATTGTCGTTTAACCGCTGCTCTGTGATTGGGATATTTAGGAGTTTCATTCTGTAACGAAGATCGCAAACATTACTTATGAGTTAGTTACGCTCCTAGGCGTGTTTCATAAAGCTGCATCGTAATGTTTGCGTTGGTTTCTGTATTATCAGAACAATTTCAACTGTCACCATTCTCTCCCATCTCATTTAGCCTATACATTTACATGGAAGAAAGATGAGATCTTTAACGATAACCATTTTTTAGGAGGCAAGCTGGCTCCTCTTATTAGCTGAAGATGACAAAGATTGAAGATTATAATTTAGCTAATTTAGGTTAGTTATTCGCTTTCCAAATCTAGGATACATATGTGCGTGACCAAGCAAGCAATCGTTGTCAGATTCGTCTACCGCCAATCAAAACACGATAGTTTTACACTTGTAGTTGGTTATAGTCTTATAGGCTCCTGAGGGAAGTCGACACACTCCGCAAATCTGTTGAATAGTTGATCATTTTCAAAGACGGATAACAAAATGGAGAGCTTACGCGAACACATTTTATATTGATTTTTAAATGATGGTAGCTTAAATTATTATTTTTTTTTTTTAAATGACGTTTACATTTTATATTTTTAGACTCGTTGACTGAATGAAAAACGACAGCGCACATTTTTTTTGTTGTTGCTATGCGTAGCTGTCGGGAATACATGCTGGGATCGATTAGAGAATCGATAAGCTCGAAGTTGGAACCTGGGAACAATAGCTTTTAACTATATAAACAAGCGTATTTGTGTTACTTATTACAGGTATTTAGACATCGTAAATAGCTACGTTGTATATTATATTAAACCACTTCTAAAACACTTTAATTTTCGTTATATGGAAAAAAATAATATTTTTTTTGTGGTTTTTGTCTTTATTTTGCGCTTTCCTGTGAAATGCAGAAGTGCGACTCACGGACTGTTTTACCAGCTTGTGTCACATATGTTTATTACTAGCCAAACAAATTATTGCACTTGGAAACAGACAGGCAAACAAAAGTTTAGTAAATGGTTCATTGAACTTCTCTTAGAGAAACTTATCTATGCTATTAAGGGTAAACAATCACTTTTTTAAATATATATATTTTTTTATATTGGGCCTCTTAACACACTGCATGGAGCATACAGACCTGACTCATATGATGGACTTGCCTGGGGAGGAAGAAGTAGACCTCTGCAAGGAAATGGTCAAATGTATTTTTAACGTCATAATGTACCTAGTTAAGCTTTTGCTATCACAGGATTTTCATTTCTGAGATGGAGAATTTTTGAATGTGTGACTGCCTGCGTGTGTGAATGTATTTTGTGATTTCCGTCTTTATTGTTATCTTCAACTGATGTATGCAACACTGGATACTTGTTATTAATGTTAAAAAACAATTAAAAATATTGTATATATAAGATTATTGCATGACCCTTGAAGACTATTTGCCACAAAGACACATCCACTACATAAATCTGAGTGGGGCATAAAAAAGGAATTTAACATGTTCTCAGTGTTTTAATATGCTTTCTTTCATGTGTGTATGACACTGTGTGAGAGGTAACACTATTAAAGGTGTGTATAACACTGTGTGAGAGGTGTGTAACAATGTGAGACATTGACTGCATAAGTATAGCTGACTGCATAACTATATTGACTATTTCTGTAATTTCCAACATTGTTTCTCAGATCAATCCATAAAAAGAAGAGCCCAGCAGGCACTGAAAACTGATCTGAAGAAGAAGTCTGAATTCATATTTGAAGGTTTAGCAAAGCAGAGCCACCGAACCCTCCTGAATGAGATCTATACAGAGCTCTATATCACAGAGGGAGGGAGTGGGGGGGTCAATAATGAACACGAGGTCAGACAGATTGAGACGCCATCCAAGAGACGAACCACAGAGGAGACTGCAATCCTCTGCAATGACATCTTCAAGCCTTTACCTGGACAAGAGGAACCCAGAACTGTGCTTACAAAGGGCATCGCTGGCATTGGGAAAACCGTCTCTGTGCAGAAGTTCATTCTGGACTGGGCAGAAGGAAAAGCCAATCAGGATGTTGATTTCATCTTTACTCTTCCTCTCCGAGATCTGAATCTGAAGAAGGAGAGAGAATTCAGTCTGATTCAACTTCTGCACCACTACTTTCCACAACTGAAAGAGATCAAAAGTGTTGAAGGTGATGAAGTCAAAGTTGTGTTTATCTTTGATGGTCTGGATGAGTGTCGACTTCCTCTACATTTCCAGAGCAATGAGATGTGCTGTGATATAACAGAGTCATCATCAGTGGATGTGCTGCTGACCAACCTCATTCTGGGGAATCTGCTTCCTTCTGCTCTCCTCTGGATCACCTCTCGACCAGCAGCAGCCAATCAGATCCCTCCTCAATGCATCCACCGAGTGACAGAGGTACGAGGGTTCAATGACCCACAAAAGGAGGAGTACTTTAGGAAGAGAATCAGTGATCAGAACCTGGCCAGCAGAATTATCGCACACATAAAGTCATCCAGGAGTCTCTACATCATGTGTCACATACCAGTCTTCTGCTGGATTTCTGCTACTGTTCTGGAGACAATGTTGGGTAAAGTAGAGAGTGGAGATCTGCCCAAAACTCTGACTGAAATGTACACACGCTTCCTGCTCATTCAGACTAATCGGAACAATCGGAAGTATCATGGCACCAATGAGACGGACTCAAAGAAAATATCAGAGTCAGATACAGAAATGATCCTGAAACTGGGGCAGCTGGCTTTTCTACAGCTGGAAAAGGGCCATCTGATATTCTATGAAAAGGACCTGAGGGAGAGTGGCATTGATGTCAGTGAAGCTTCAGTGTACTCTGGGGTGTGCACAGAGATCTTTAAAGAGGAGGAGTGTGAGTTGGACCAGGAGAAGGTCTACTGCTTTGTGCATCTGAGCATTCAGGAGTATCTGGCTGCCTTGTTTGTGTTTCATTCATGTGTAAATAAGAACAGAAATGTACTCAAAGCAGAAGAATCAAAACCTCACAGTGACAGAGTGCAGCTGTCTGAGTTACACAGGAGTGCAGTGGATCAGGCCTTAAAGAGTAAAAATGGACACCTGGACCTTTTCCTCCGATTCCTTCTCGGCCTCTCTCTGGATTCCATTCAGACTCTCTTCGGAGCATTAATGACACAGACAGTAAACAGATCACCTGTATCAGACCCACAGACAGGAAGCAGATATCCTGTACCTGACCCACAGACAGAAATCAGATCAGAGAGCATTGTGAAAACAGTCCTGTACATTAAGAATAAGATCAGAAATGACTCTTCAGCAGGGAGGACCATCAATCTGTTCCACTGTCTCAATGAACTGAATGACAACTATCTAGTGGAGGAAATCCAGAATTCCCTGAGATCAGGAACACTTTCTGATAAAAGGCTGGAACCAGACCAGTGTTCAGCTCTGGCCTTTGTGTTAATGATGTCAGAGGAGATCCTGGATGAGTTTGACTTGAAGGCATACAACACACCAATATATGTTCGTCACAGACTGGTACCAGTAGTCAGGAACTGCAGGAAGGCCATGTGAGTATTATGTAATTAATAATGTCGATGATTGACGGTCTATTTTCAAAACCCATTCTATTTCTAGTAAGAATAAAGTGTAATAACATTGTCGGACAAGTGAGAATTTGGTAAAAAGTATGATTTCTGAGTCAAGCCGTTTTAATAGCTTGTGCATTTAATGAATACAGAAAACACGTACCATCAAATACTCAAACTCCCTTATCCAACATGTAAAGTCTATTTTTTATTTTTTTATTTAAAAATGATCATTAAACATACAAATTATCATGGATTTATAAATAGGCAGACTAATCTGATGTATCAATCTTTGTGAAAACATACGACTCACAAATGGATTAAAATGAAGAGAGGCTATTTTCAGTTACAATATTAAGACAAAGACACAGGGCTCTATTTTCCGGCCAGCGCATGGCGTGTGGTGTCGTGGAAATTTTCCCTTTCTACCGACAGTGAAGCAAAGTCTGTCCAACAGAATCACAACAACCCCGTGCTATGATATATAATAATAATTAGTTTATTTGCAGATAAACCAATGAGAGAGTGCTCACCAAAGCTCTCTCTCCCAAACAGGAAGTACAGAAGACATTTATAACTTTTCCTTCTGATTTGCCAGAAGGGGCGGACTCTATGTATAATATCAGAGTACAGAGAAAGACATTTAGCTGACAACCTAAGTTTAATAATATTGAGTCTCCAGATAACTTCTGACCTTGCCATAATATCAGAATGTTCAAGCAGACTCTCACTAACAATAACATAGCCGCTTATCTTCTAGGCTGCCTGTTTTCCTCTAAGAGGGACAGACACAGAGAGAACCGGTTTGATCCAGCTCATGTGCTGGCTGAAAACTCTCTGTTCCCTTACCAAGGCATTACTGTTAGACTAAATAATAATCAAATTAATGTTAAATGTTAATAATGTGTTTGTCTCTTAATTAATACACATCTCTAAATTAACACACATATTGTAAAACAGAAAATTGCCATTACATTCCTCCCTTTTATCATTTCATGATAACAATCCAATTTTCTGATACAATCTACTTAATCAGATTAACACACAATAAATTATTACATAAAGACAAAAATCATTACACTGGTCATGTGTGGATATGTGCGATGCATACTCCAGTAATCTAGGGGGAACCGAAAAACCGGCAGACTTGTATGGAACAAAACTGGCATAGACCAGAAAACCCAATCAATAATTCCCCCACTCCCTTCTCGGAGCAGCCGAATCTCATTCCCAGATACCAGCAGATACATGCACATTATCCATTTTGATTATCAATAAAGGAAACAAAACCATTTTGGATACAGTAAACAGTGTATATTAATGTGCTACTGATTATTTATAACATACATAAAATCACCACTAGTAGTAATAAGTATAAAGAAAAAACCTTTATATAAGGTAGACTTTAGTACCACTCTCAGACTGTCGACCTTCAAACTTTTCAACTTGCACCATTGTCCTGTTTCTCATCCTACCTCAGAGTGGGCCCAGCCTCACATACAGGTGCAGCTCAAAAAATTAGAATATCGTGAAAAAGTGAATATTTTTTGTCACTCATTTCAGAAAGTGAAACTCATATATTATATAGATTCATTACACATAGAGTGAAATATATCAAGCCTTTATTTCTTGTAATTTTGATGATTATGGCTTACAGCTAATGAAACCCAAAATTCAGTGTCTCAGAAAATGAGAATATTTTGCTTTAACATATTTTTAAAGTATCATATTTAATATTTGGTCGCATATCCTTTGCATGCTGTTACTTCCTGAAGTCTGTGACCAATCAACATCAAAAGACTCAATATCTTATTTTCAGGTACTGTTACAAGCGATACTATAACCTCTCTGCTTTTGAACTGATCTCTATGAGAATTGGGGGGTAAGACTAGATTCAGCTGTAAATTACGCTGGTACAGTATGGAACACATGACTGGCGAAATGGCTGTACGTCATCAAGGGTCTAAGGTATCAAACGAGCCCCAAACCATCACTCTGCGGCCAGATATGGAGTAGATGTGGATGGATCCCTTTAAGGGTTATTTCTCCTGACTTTTTTCCCCATAGAGCTCTCTAGGAAAATGAGTCAAGAGAAATAACCCTTGCAGTGATCCATCCACATCTACTCCATATCTGGCAACAGAGTGATGGTTTGGGGCTCGTTCGATAGCTCAGACCCTTGATGACTTTCAGCCATTTAGCCAGCCATTTAGCTAGCCATGTGTTCCATACTGTACCAGTGTAATTTACAGCTGAATCTAGTCTCACCCCCCAATTCCCATAGAGATCAGTTCAAAAGCAGAGAGGTTATAGTTTCGCTTGTAACATACCTGAAAATAAGATATCGAGAGTCTTTTGATGTTGATTGGTCACAGACTTCAGGAAGTAACAGCATGCAAAGGATATGCGACCAAATATTAAATATGATACTTTAAAAATATGTTAAAGCAAAATATTCTCATTTTCTGAGACTCTGAATTTTGGGTTTCATTAGCATATATATTCAGTATAAACTGAATGCCCACACAGCCAATATCAATCAGCTAACATCCGACTCCCAAGGTGAGAGGGGGGCACTGTTCCGGAGCAGTTGGCAGTTTGTGTACTATCCCAAGGTAATGAGATTGTGTGGGACCGGTTCTTCCTGCACATATCAGCAACTATGTCTGGGTTCTTTCTACAGGGGCTAGAACGATTACTCAGTCAAAACAATTATCCAGCTGTATGGCCGGACAGTTACAAACAACAGTTTTACACTGATCACTGTCTAATTTTAGTAGTACCTGGAATGGTCCCCTCCACCTAGGCTGGTGTCACTTCTTCCTCCGGAAGTCTTTAATCACGACCCAATCTCCTGGCTGCAGGTCGTGCAGGGGGCCGCTGGCTGGCTCTGGGAGAGCTGCTTTAACCTGTTGGTGCACAGATCTCAGAACATCGGTTAGCTGAACACAGTAACTCACCATTCGAGTGTCTGCATTTGAAAGGGAGTGGTGGCGAGGTCAGGACGGGGAGAGGGAACTTGATCTGTGGCTCCCCATCCTCTAGAGTAGGAAGCAACAGGCCTGTTTTTTCTACCGTGCTCCTGCATGAGCACAGCCAACCTATAACTAGCCCTCTTAACTTACTGTAAAAGTAAAACATTAGTTCATTTCAGGCAGCCCAAGCGTGGGTACGCTTGCCAACACAGTTATGAGTTTGTTGAACTATGCGCATGCACGGTCAGTCCAAGTCACATGATCAGATGCTGCTAGTGCATGGCCGTGAGCCAGGTCCTGCAGAGACTGTCAGTTCCGCATAATCTGGAATCCAATGCCTGCAGTAGCCAGTCATACTTAAAAAAAAAAACATTAGTTGCTTCTTAATGGCCGTGGTTTTAGTAGAACCAGAATCGCTTGGATTCTGCTAAGTTTTACCGTCAGCTGAAATGTCATGACCCAAATACAAAGTTTTGATTTTTTCAGTCTGAACCTTATCAGCAGAGACGTTGTGTCCCTGTTTGAAGCTTAAAATTTGTAACAGTATTAGAGAGAGTCTGTGTCACATGTGGCCTGATCAGGAGAGCAGACTAAAATGTAATCTACATACTTTTCTAGACACTTGTTATTTTTTAAATGAGAAACCCTCTAGATTTTCTTGTAGCGCTGCTGAGAATATCGCCGGGGATTCTGCATACCCCTGGTGCATTCGAGACCATGTGTAGCGTTTATTTGGGAATGTAAACGCAAAACCAGAACTGAGATTCCTTTTCTACAGGAATGCTGGGGGGAAAAAAAATTATTTTATTTTTTTATTTTTTATTTATTTATTTCGAACAAACAATTTAATAAAGATTAAAATAAAATAAAAATTAAGAATTGAGATAATGTCTACAAACTAAATAATTTAACAGAAAAAAAAAAACCAGCATGTAAAACTCATTAATCATACGGCTATACCTATACAATGATTCACATTATTATTATTATTATTTCTTTTGTCCGAAATGGAATAGGAAGAAGCATATGCTTATCTAGTCCTATTCCAATTTTAACTTACTTAATTACCATTCCAAATTATAGTACAATACAGTCTTGTAGATTTACAATCTCAGATATCAGTCGTGATATCAAGAAACAAACACACTTTTTACCATCACCAAGTGGCACATTCTTTTTCTTCGCTCCTGTACCTTGTAAAAATATATTATTCGATAGATCGATCACAGAAAAATATTTAGCATTGCCCGGGATTTGAGTTAGGATGGTAGTGGGGTTTGGCACAACCGGGGCGCGTTGTTGAACGGCGCTTTTTACAGCTCGCAAATCTTGCATGAAACGCCAAGACCCATTTCCCTTTTTCACAGGCAAGATAGGTGAGTTACATGGATAATTTGGGCAGGCTACCACCACACCAGCTTTTAGTAATGCATCAAACACAGGGACAATTCCCCTCTCGGCCTCTGGACGTAGAGGATAATGTCGTTTGCATGGTCTGTATTCAGATTTAGGAGTTACTTGAAGTTGAGTAATTTGAGCGAAAATGCACCTTGTGCACTCTGTAATAATATGTGCATTTTCGTTTCCAACAACGATACTTGTAAAGCTGTTGTTAAACATTATTTGCGTGGATTTAGGCAGTTATTTTAAAGCAAGTTAGCCTGGGAGCAATTAAATCCAATAACAAGATTGTTAGCATTGTTCCAATTCAGGATAGCTACAACAGTGAGACCAGGACAGCATCACTACAGCCTATTTCGGGGGTAAGTAAAACAATATCAAATTCTTCAAAATGGATGAACTATCCCTTTAAATGGGTTTTTACTGGCAACATTGCTGCCAGTCTTTTCACCATTTTTTTACTTGATATTTTTTACAGTGCAGAATATTGATGATCATCATTAGCACTGAGCCGTCCTAGCCTACTATTTAGAGTTTTGTAGCCTACAGTGAGTAGTCTACATCTTTTCAAACAAGTGTCACTTTCCGTTCATAATAAGCTACAAATATTACAGTGTCCACATCAGCATCGCACAGCTGCGTTTATTGTCATTCTTCTCATTACAGACGGGACCACAATGCCGTATGATAACGGCCATAAACAATTAAAAACAGAAATACATGCAACCTAACACAAAAAAAGATAATGTACAATAAATGCAATGTATGCATTTTTTCTGCTCCAGTACCTTAAACACAAAATTAAATGCGACATAATCATGAAAGAAATTGATGGAAGAGAATACAGAACCACAGCTTGTCTGTTCACGGTAACCTGAGATGGGCCAGCAAACTAGGCATTTGTCAATAACTTGGATTTGGACACGTAAATGCAAGTTTTTGTAAGGGCGTTGTAGTGGTACAACGATGAGCCAAACGCGATGAAAGAAAAGAAAGAATGAAAGAACCTCCCAGCCGTAGCCGAAACCAAAAACACCCTTGTAAACCGGGATAGCCACGTAAACACGGGCAATGCAAATACTGATAGCCAGAAGAACAGCAAAAACAAAGGCACCCTCGGAACGTGACTATAACGCCCGATAACTGGTGAAACAAATGAAAATAAAATAACGCTCATGCCCTCCAACAACAAAGAGAGCGGGAGTAGAAACGGAGAAGTGAAAAGAGGGAAAAGGCTAAACTATATTCCCTGAGCTTCTAGTGGTTATCTGGGTATAGCTCTACTACGCGAATAAAGAATAACAATCTTTTAACTGCGAGCAGAGGAAACAAACAACCATACATTCGTGAAGGCAGGAAATGATAAAGAAGCGCCAGGAAGCGGAACTCAGGGGTTTAAATACCTCCTGACGCGGACGACAGGTGTACCAGATAATCACCTGGGCGAAAGGAAAATCCCGCAAGGGAATGCGGAGAAAAAATCCGATAGACGTGGAATTAGAGAAAAGAAAGGGAAAACCATGACAGTTTTACACTTTTTTTTTATTGGCCAACCTGTATTTGTGAGATTTAAAAAAATCCTTGTTTTTAAATTTGTTATATTTGAGTATATTTCAATTAAAGCCATGTGTTTGGAAAGGGGGGGAGGAATCCCCATTTTCTTCCTAGCCCACACATAATTAATTAATGATTAGGAGATGACCAAAGTAGGGATTCACATTTTAAATAATACCTTTGACCGATGATCTTTAGGGCTCTATTTTCCGGCTGGCGCATGGCGGGTGGTGAGCCAGCGCATTGGCGAAGTAACATTTTCGGTATGGATAATCACAGTCCCAGTTTGACTTGCCGTGCGCCAAAGTGGGAGGAGAGTTGCTGTGTGGGTGTGTCAGTCCCTGGCGAGTTGCTCATTTCGCTTTCCCAAGCAACGCATGCATGATCATTCATAACTTATTCAAAAGCCAATAAACCATTTTCGATGATCATATACCATCTGATTTGACTTTAATATAAATCCCCCAAGCAGGAAAAATGCATAATTTGCATTTATTGTGCATTGTCTTTTTTTAGGCTGATTCGTAGCCTATGTGGCTGTTATTTTACGGGATTTCCATTAAATTAGTTATTGCCGTTATTCTACATGACTTTGACAGTGTTTTGAAAATGTATTTTAATTAAATTGATTGTGTCGTATCGTTGTAGCGATCGATGGTGCTGATGAATAAAGACATACACGCTTGGCAAGCATGGACAGATGCTTATTTCTGATTTTATTTTATTCACACATGACTTGTCCAAATGCATGATTGAATGTTTGATCATAATTCCAATGCATAATGTCACAAGGTTGGATAATTTGTTAACATTTGTTTAGCTGGTCATTTAAAAATACAAATATTCTGGTTTCTGCATGGGCCATTTCAGTATATGGTGGACTTTGTTTTATTATAATATTATTTATTATAATATCCTAGGCTATGACACAAAGGCACAATTTTTTATATAAGTTTAGTGACAACTTGTAGAATTTAGGGTTATGCCCAGGGCGTGTGCTGCGCTGCTACATTGAGGTTACTGCTTCCATCAGGTGCACATGGCAGTTCTTTGTTTGCTACGGCAAGTCTAAGGGAAAAGAGCCTTTCGGGTCAGAGCCTTTCCTGCTGGGTAGTGAAGGCGATAGCTGCGGCCTATGAGGCTAGCGCTAGGCCTTTACCTACGTTTGTTCAGTGTAGGTCCACCAGGAGTGTGGCTACATCATGGGCAGCACTGAGGGTTGTCCCTCTTTCTGATATCTGTGCGGCGGCAACTTGAACGTGCGCCTGCACGTTTTCAAGGTTTTATAATGACAGCGTAGCACCTGTGTCAACGGTCGGCTCGGCCATCCTGCCGGCGGCCTTGGCATCCACTTAACGGTATTTCTGTCAAGATAACTCACGTATTTAATATATGAATGAATATATAATATTTTGGTTTGGCAAACCAGCGTGCACTACCTGTCAAACAGGGAGCACGACACATCCCCCTACTAAACAGGAGATATACACCAAAAGCCCCCAAGTACATAGAATCAGATCCAAACGATAGGTGGAGGCTGGGGTGGTGGAGGGTGAACAGCTAAATATTTTTTAGAACAAGAAGCAGCGAAACGAGAGCAGGTGATCTGAGTCTCGCTTATAAAAGGGGCGCTCCATTAGTGATGTGTGCAAGTGATTGGTTGATTATAAGAACATATGTTTGCTGAGGCCGACCATTGGTCAGGCACAGCAAGAGTTATTTGACAGAACTTACTCTGCGCACTTGTTTGCGACGCTCATGTCTTCCCCTCGTGACGCAGTGGGTATTAGTCATCCGTGAGTTGACGATGGTCACTCGGGACCCTTTCAGGGGCGAGAACGGTTTTGAGGACTTCCGCCTTGACATGTCTCTATTTATTGCGGAAGTGACGTCGTCACACGGAGGTCGTTGCCATGACAAATTCTTCTTATACGAGTCTCAATTCGTCCATACGTGCCGTCGCAAGAAGGTTTGCTGTGTCTCCCAGCACAGTCAAGAGCGTGGAGGAGATGCCGGGAGACGGGCCATTACACAAGGAGAGCTGGGCAGGGCCGTAGAAGGGCAACAACCCAGTGGCAGGACCGGTATCTGCTCCTTTGTGCGAGGAGGAACAGGAGGAGCACTGCCAGAGCCCTACAAAATGGCCTCCAGCAGGCTACTCGTGTGCATGTTTCTGACCAAACTGTCAGAAACAGACTCCATGAGGGTAGCATGAGGGCCCGACGTCCTGTAGTGGGACCTGTGCTCACAGCCCAGCACCGTGCAGCTCGATTGTCATTTGCCAGAGAACACCAGACGTGAAAGAGTCTGGAGACGCCGTGGCGAATGTTATGCTGCCTGCAACATCGTCCAGCATGACCGGTTTGGTTTAATTGACTTGGTGTTATACTGTGATGATTAAGTGGTCCCTTAATTTTTTTGAGCAGTGTAGTTCTGTGCTTGTATCGTGAAAAACAGCGCCACCCTTTGACTTTTAAAAGGAACTTCAGTGAGGCACAGTGTCTGACTGCTTCACTTGACCATTGGCAATCAATGGGGGCTTTATAAGACATGATTTGATCATTGTGGATTATGACGCGTTTTTGAGCCCACCCGTGAAGAACTGCCTCACTAAAGTATTCAATTGAGTTCCAATCATGCGTGTTCTTGTGCGTGTTCACGTCCTGATGATTGACATAATGTCTAACCATTCAGAACACGAGTTCAGCTGTCCAGCAATATAATCGTCTTCACCGCCAATTTCGAGTAGACCATTACTGTGTTACTGTATTAGAAAGAGTGAAAGGAAGCGAGAGAGAAATCTATTACATTTTTATGGTTGTGGTGTTTTGTATTGTAAATAGTTACATTTTTTATCGTGTTGTAGTGTTAATAGCTAGCTAATTGCTAACGTTAGTGTTTTAACTAACGTTGCCTAACGTTAGCCTAAACTAGAGTCCCTTGATAGAGAGAGTAGCGACAACTCACGATTTGACGCCATTTTGAGTCCATTCAGTGCGGAGCCGCCGTATGGCGCTAGTGCATTGAACCGTGTATTCCATTATGTTCTCTATGTATGAGAGATGGGAATGGTCTTTTCCATGTTGATAATGAACAAATTATATGAAGATGACAAAATATAAGATTTATGACAACTAAGAGCCATATGATAAAGAAGAAAATCACAGAGCTGGTTGTGATTAAACAGTCACAGACATTTAGAACCATGACAAAGAAGGAATTAACTAGACAGGTACTCGAAATGAACCTGCGAATTACAAATAGGAACACGTTGGATAGTGGTGCAATGTGATATTTTTTTCATGCTAAACTAGATGCCGTGCATGCCAAAGGGGGAAAATAAATCTTTGGTATAACCTACTCTTAAAAGCTAGGGTTTATTTATTTATTTATTTATTTATTGCATTTCTTTACCCAGGGTATGCCCAAACAGTTAAAAACTGGTTTCCATTGGGGCCCTGCATTCATTTAAATACTACATACGTACTGTACTACATGCAATTAAAAATAAAAACCACATTTAAATTTAACAAACACTCAAGCCGTCAAGGCATTACAAATATGTCCATAATTTTCTTAATTACGCATGGAAAGGTAGAGGGTGTTTTCTCTTGTCTTAAACCATACTCCATAATAATGACATCACAAAAGTACAAATATGTGCATGTTAATTCAATACGCATATGGGACCATTACCACTGACCTGGCAGAGAACTGAGGAAGAAGTTGCTTTCCATCCAACACGACTGACTCTGTTCTCCCAGATTTCCCGTCTTTTTGCATCTGATGGAAATCTATCTACCTTGAATCCCTTCTCCGTTCTATTTGTGCACCCACAAGCGCTACAACCTGTCATTTTGTCGTAAATTCGATATGCGTCCGATCCCGATCCTGTCCGCGATGGACTCAAAATGGCTCCACGCAATCACGTGACTAGATTTTTCCGGACCCTCTATGTCGCTTCTCTCTTTATCAAGGGACTCTAGCCTAAACTAGCTCACTTTTTGTAACGTTAACTTTTGCCATTTAATTTGGCTGCATTTGAAAGAAAATGGAACCTGTAAATGAAAACATCCTGGATCGGATTCTGCGGGATTAACGTAACGTTATTATAAATCCTTAAACTGTGAAGAAAAATGCCAAGTGCTGATAAACAGTCAGTATTTCTCTCAAATTTATTTATGAAATCCCAGGGATTATCAACGGGTAGGAATGAAACGTAACATTTCTATAGGCTACTTCCATAGTCTCCGTTTTCTTTTATTTGCACAGCGTATGCAAATTGGTGTGTTGAAGTTGGCTACAGAGTTGAGTCGGCTACAATTCCTTTAAATTCAGTCACGTTAAATTCAGCAGTAACATTTAAATACTTTAGGTATAAGAATCGCACCCAAAATGTCAGAATTAGCAATAATATTTTCCACCGCAGCCTCCATGAATCTCAACTCGGAAAGATAAAGAAAAAAGCGGGGAAGAACAAGGAATCCTTGCTGGGGGAAAAAATATCACTATATATCACGATAGCTGGTCAGTTGAAGTGGTCAGTGTTAAACAACTCAAAAACAGCCAAGCTCAACAGGTAAAGCAGGGGTTCGATTTTCACAGGTAGAAAAAAAAGTGGTGGGTTTGCTTCGCAAAAAATTCTGGTCAGCAGCCGCCACTGACCTGGCCATATGTAACTCCAGCAGAACAGACACACTGCACTACCTGCTCATATGTAACACCAGCAGAACAGACACACTGCACTACCTGCTCATATGTAACTCCAGCAGAACAGACACACTGCACTACCTGCTCATATGTAACTCCAGCAGAACAGACACACTGCACTACCTGCTCATATGTAACTCCAGCAGAACAGACACACTGCACTACCTGGCCATATGTAACTCCAGCAGAACAGACACACTGCACTACCTGCTCACATGTAACACCAGCAGAACAGACACACTGCACTACTTGCTCATATGTAACTCCAGCAGAACAGACACACTGCACTACCTGGCCATATGTAACTCCAGCAGAACAGACACACTGCACTACCTGCTCACATGTAACACCAGCAGAACAGACACACTGCACTACCTGCTCATATGTAACTCCAGCAGAACAGACACACTGCACTACCTGGTCATATGTAACTCCAGCAGAACAGACACACTGCACTACCTGCTCATATGTAACTCCAGCAGAACAGACTCACTGCACTACCTGGCCATATGTAACTCCAGCAGAACAGACACACTGCACTACCTGGTCATATGTAACTCCAGCAGAACAGACACACTGCACTACCTGGTCATATGTAACTCCAGCAGAACAGACACACTGCACTACCTGCTCATATGTAACTCCAGCAGAACAGACACACTGCACTACCTGGTCATATGTAACTCCAGCAGAACAGACACACTGCACTACCTGCTCATATGTAACACCAGCAGAACAGACACGCTGCACTACCCGGTCATATGTAACTCCAGCAGAACAGACACACTGCACTACCTGGCCATATGTAACTCCAGCAGAACAGACACACTGCACTACCTGGTCATATGTAACACCAGCAGAACAGACACACTGCACTACCCGGTCATATGTAACACCAGCAGAACAGACACACTGCACTACCTGGTCATATGTAACACCAGCAGAACAGACACACTGCACTGCCCGGTCATATGTAACACCAGCAGAACAGACACACTGCACTACCTGGTCATATGTAACACCAGCAGAACAGACACACTGCACTACCTGGTCATATGTAACACCAGGAGAACAGACACACTGCACTACCTGGTCATATTTAACACCAGCAGAACAGACACACTGCACTACCTGGTTTTATGTGAACAGATCACTTCCTTGCCTTCCTGTTTTTAGAGTGAATCAGCCTTTAGCTGCGTTAGCTTGCAAAGTGTTGCAGTTGGAAAGTGTAGCACAGATCTTTTACAAACCCCAATTCAAACTCCAAAATGAAGGGTCGGAGGTATTGAATGAGCCTCACAAATTTGTACCACAAGGTGGCGGTATTTAGCTGTCTATAATCTCAAGGCCACTGAAAAGCAACACAATGGATTTGCTTGTTGGCACAATTCTTCAGCCAGAGGTAGAACTAATTGGTGAAATCAGCCTGCTAAGTTCATGGGTGGAGGAAAAACAATACAGAACTTTTACTTTCTGACCCCTGGACTTTACAACTCTGAATGTCAATGTGAGTAGGCTACATTATGCCCAAGATGGATTGCAGTTATGCAACTGAACTACAGCATACATTGAACTGTCAGGATTTCAAACCAAATTACTACTTCCTAATGAGGAATACACAATACAATAGTTTTTTATTTTTATGAAACTATAAAACTATTATTAGGAACAAATAATGATCTGGTTTGATTAATAATGGATTTGCCGTTGGATGCTTTCCACGCATATCAGCAGACATCTAGCTACTGTACTACTACGCCATACTAAAAATCAGAAAAAGTAAACTGTCGTTCCCTCATAAAATAATTTTTATTCAGCAAACCACACATCTGTTTTTCACCCATACCAACATGGAACATTTTCACTGTGGAAATGGGAAGAGTGTGGAACCCATGGTTGGCTAAATGGCTGTAAGTCTTCAAGGATCTGAGGCATCAAACGAGCCTCAAACCATCACTCTACTGCCAGATATGAAGTAGATATGGATGATCACTTTAGGGGTTGTTTCTCCTGACTCATTTTCTTATTGAACTTATTGAAAAATAAGTCAGAAGAAGAAACCCTTAAAGTGATCCATCCATATCTACTGCATATCTGGCAGCAGAGTGATGGTTTGAGACTCGTTTGATACCGAAGACCATGGGTTCCATACTATTCCCATGTGATTTACAGCTTAATGGAATGTGTTCCAGGCATCAAATTCGGAATTTGCGTATATTTACAAAAATCTATAAAGTTGATGAGGTAAAACATAATCTTTTCTTTGTAATGTTTTCAATTAAATATATGTAAAAGATCATTTACAAATCACTGCTTTCTGCTTTTGTGCATTTTACATGACCCTGATACGAAAAAGATTAGCCGTAGCTTCAAAAACATATAAATGATCGGAGAATTCAAGGTTCAGCTTCTCAACAGTTCACTGAGCACTGCATTTAACTTGTTCTCAGCTTAACAGTTTTGTGAGGATAAAACTGGTAACTATGATTGTCTAGAAAAAAAAAACTTTCACCTCCTCTCATTCAATCGCAAGGAATTGTGGTTCTTAAAGGAAAATAACACCAGTCTAGGCAACGCTGCTCCCTAGTGGTAGTTACAGTATTTCTCTAACACATTTAACTACAGGGGTAGCTAAATAATATACAGTCCCCTCCAAAAGTATTGGAACAGCAAGGTCAATTCCTTTGTTTTTGCTATACACTGAAGACAGTTGAGTTTGGGGTAAAAAGATGTACATGAGACGACCGATTTGAATTTCAGATTTTATTTCCTGGTATTTTCATCTAGATTTGTTAAACAACTTAGAACATATCACCTTTTTTATCAGACCACCCAATTTTAGGTGAGCAAAAGTATTGGAACATGTGACTGACAGGTTTGACAAGAAAAAACACAAAAAATAAGTCAGTGACATCACAAACAATCTCCACAGGGCAGGGTGAAGGTATCTCAATCAACCATTTGAAGAAGAGTTGGAGAGCAGCAATATCGAGGCTATACCACAAGATGCAAACCACTCATCAATCGTAAGTATCGGAAGGCGAGATTACAATTTGCAAAGAAGTACAGAGATGAGCCACAAAAGTTCTGGAACAAAGTTTTATGAACTGATGAGACCAAGATGAACCTCTACCAAAGTGATGGAAAGGCCAAAGTGTGGAGAAAGAAGGGATCTGCTCATGATCCAAAACATACAAGCTCATCTGTGAAGTACGGTGGAGGAAGTGTCATGGCTTGGGCTTGCATGGCTGCTTCTGGAGTGGGCTCACTAATCTTTATTGGTGATGTAACTCATGATGGTAGCAGCAGGATGAATTCAGAAGTCTACAAAACATTGTGTTTGCCAACTTACGGAAAAATGCGTCCAAACTAATTGGGAGGAACTTCATCATGCAGCAAGACAATGACCCAAAACACACTGCCAACACAACAAAGGACTTCATTAGGGAGAAAAAGTGGAAGGTTTTAGACTGGCCAAGTCAATGACCAGACCTTAACCCAATTGAGCATGCATGTCACTTCCTGAAGAGGAGATTGAAGGGAAAACCCCCCAAAACAAACAACTGAAAGAGGCAGTAAAAGCCTGGAAAAGCATCACAAAAGAAGAATGAAACCGTTTGGTGATGTCACTGGGTCGCAGGCTTGATGCAGTTATTGCAAGCAAGGGATATGCAACCAAATATTAAGTGTTATTTACTTTCATTTCCTTAAATACTCTGTTCCAATACTTTTGCTCACTTAAAAATTGGGTGATCTGATACCAAAGGTGCTATGTTCTAAATAGTTTAACACATCTATGTGTAAATACCAGGAAATAAAAGATGAAATTCTGAACTCTTGTTCAGAGTTATGAATATGTCTCATATTCATCTTTTGATCTGAAACCCAAATGTATTCAGTGGATTGCAAAAACAAAAGAATTGGCCTTGCTGTTCCAATACTTTTCGAGGGGACTTTAACTTCAAATGAATCAATGTCCATTCTGTTGTAAAAACACAACAATCCCAATTGGGGTTTGTACTTAGAACATCACAGACCTTGAAATCTCAATTTAAATCTTGATCACTGAAAACTACCAGTGTTACATTTGAAGTATTACACGTTTTATTTTACCTAATATTATTATGCTATAATATATCAACTCTTCTTTTGCAGACTGAACAGCTGTGAACTCACAGAGCAGTCCTGTGATATTGTGGCCTCAGCTCTCCAGTTATCAAACTCACCCCTGAGAGATCTGGACCTCAGCAACAATAAGCTGAGAGATTCAGGAGTGAAGCTGCTCTGTGCTGGACTGATGAGTCCAAACTGTAAACTGCAGCGACTGGGGTGAGTAGTATTGTGTAATGTGTGACTAGAATTGCGTAACTAGAATTAGTAATTATGACTAAGAGTTTTATTTTTTTGCAGGGAGGACAACTCCATTAATTTTCTAAACCTGTAACCTGAATATTTACGGCCCTATTTTGGAACGCATGAGCGTAAGTGGAATTGATATTTTTGTCTCGCACAAACCCAATATTTTTCTCTTCTGCACCAGTGGATAGTTTTGTGGTCTGCAGTAAACCCATTTGTGTCAACATGGGTTGTGTGGTGCAATAGGGGGTGTGTCAATAGATACATTCAGCACTTTGCAGGTTTGGTGTTTAATAAACCCGACCAGGTTTTAACTCAAATACTGGCGCATTGTGCTATTTTGGTGGCGTTATGAATGTGCCGCACATAATGCATGAACACTTAACACAGGTGTGAGAAATATTTTGTTTCTTTCAATTTGACAAATTTAAATGCAATCTGTGTTCAGTTATGCAGTCCAATGCTGACTATTTAGCCAATGCATCTGTATGGAGTTCATAGTGTAAGCTACTCAAATGAAGGACACAAGGAAGGTGGGAGACCGGTTATTTACCCCATACATTCAGCGCAGAACACATGGGCAACTTGCTTTTAATTGCACGTTTGGCAGGGCTAGGTCGATGATTGAACCAACCTTAGGCATATTAAAAATGCGTTTGGATGGGTCGTGTGGTACATTATAATACTGCCCTCAGAAAGTCAGTGCATTCTTTGTGGTGTGCTGTGTTCTACACTACATAGCCATATGCCTTGGATGTGACATAGACCTCACAGAGGACACATTACAGGACTTTCATATGGAGAGAGACAGAGTCGCATGTGATGATTGTGATGGAGATTACAGAGGCACAGAGTGCATGAGAGAGCAGGGATTGGTTGTGATGGAGATTACAGAGGCACAGAGTGCATGAGAGAGCAGGGGCTGGTTGTGATTGAGATTACAGAGGCACAGAGTGCATGAGAGAGCAGGGACTGGTTGTGATGGAGATTACAGAGGCACAGAGTGCATGAGAAAGCAGGGGCTGGTTGTGATGGAGATTACAGAGGCACAGAGTGCATGAGAGAGCAGGGACTGCTTGTGATGGAGATTACAGAGGCACAGAGTGCATGAGAGAGCAGGGACTGGTTGTGATGGAGATTACAGAGGCACAGAGTGCATGAGAGAGCAGGGACTGGTTGTGATGGAGATTACAGAGGCACAGAGTGCATGAGAGAGCAGGGACTGGTTGTGATGGAGATTACAGAGGCACAGAGTGCATGAGAGAGCAGGGACTGGTTGTGATGGAGATTACAGAGGCACAGAGTGCATGAGAGAGCAGGGACTGGTTGTGATGGAGATTACAGAGGCACAGAGTGCATGAGAGAGCAGGGATTGGTTGTGATGGAGATTACAGAGGCACAGAGTGCATGAGAGAGCAGGGGCTGGTTGGCTGTGGAGTTGTTTCCCTAGTGAGTGTATATTTATCTTATCTAAGTGCACGTGATGATAAAGTTGTGAATAGTGTTATTAAACAAAGAGAAAAGCAAAGAACCAAAAAGCTGCAGTAAATTCAAACTAAATGCAGCGTCTTCTTTCCCATCCTCTGGTTCACAAGTGTGATGCCTGCTAAGTTGAAACAGTAGCATCAGCATTACGATGGAGAGGCCGACTAAAGGGCGTCTCTGCCAGCTGCCTCCTGCTCCTGGCCAGTCTGGGAATATTCACCCTGCGGAATTGTTTACAGGAATGTTTTTATTATAGTTTTAGCACTGGCATATAAATGGAAAATATGCTTTGTTTGAGGGGCAAGATAAATAAAGTAAAAACTATTCGGTCTCACCTGTGTCGTGTCGTGAGGTACTTTAAGAATTTGGCAGTGAAGAAGGGTAGTTAAAACGTCTTAACAGTCATCACATGGAGGCACAAATGAATGTGTTTAATATATAAATAAATTGATATGGCTTCACACTAGGTTACCAGTTATGTCAGTAATGTACGTATATACAGTATATCCTCACACGAGTGCTAACTAGTAATGACAATATACATATTTAGAACTTTATACGGTGACCTATTGGTGCAAAAGTACAATTAATCAGTCTCATAAAATTGAATTTCAATCCTGAATTTTCAACACTCAGACCGACGACCAGGTTTAACAAAATACAATTTATTAAATAACAAACACGTCTAAAACTAACATCCTAAAAGCAGCGAATGATATGGAAAGGAAAACAAAGTCTAGAAAAAGAATGAGGCATATTAGAATTCAGTTTTATTTCTGTATGTGCGTGTGGGTTCACGCCAGAACATGTGGTGTTCAGAGATCATAAGACGTATACAAATCTAGCTTTAGCATGAAGATAACGTGGCCTGAAACATGGCGTGCGTTGAGGCTGTAGAAATTTAGCTATGTCTAGCTAAATTTCAGACCCCTATCTGTTTACAGGCACGGGATCTTATATTACATTACATTACATTACAGTCATTTAGCAGATGCTTTTATTCAAAGCGACGTACAGTAAGTGCATACAGAAAGGTCATCGAAGTAACTACAGAACAGATGAAAGCACATTCTTCCCATACGTAGCAGCTATCCCTAGTAATGAACACAATGCAGTTCACAGTGAACTGGGTAAATCAGCTCTACTACAATTCTATTGTAAATAGTATAAACTTGAATACACAGTTCAACAAGAAGACATACCATGAGGTCCTAGATAAGTATTAGTCCAGGTGGAGCCTGAAAAGGTGTGTTTTCAGGCCACAACGGAACGCAAGCAGGGTTGGCATAGAACGTAGGGGAATGGGAAGGTCGTTCCACCACTGGGGAGCTAGGGTGGAAAAGCTCCGCAGTCGGGACGAGCGAGTGCCCTTGACACGGAGGGGGGGAAGTGCGAGTCGCACGATATCTAATGGGTTCAGTATTAGTATGAGCATGCACAGATCTCGATTAAAAAGGGAGGCGGATTATAAACTAATGTTAGCTGTAAATTAGAGTAGGCTCTGTAATTTTAGTTTACAATAGCCTGCAAGCCGTGTGTTGAGTTATAAGTTAACGTTACTCTAAATACACACAATGGATACAATCAAACATGTAATTACCTTGACAATAAACATTAAACAAAGGTTTTCCTAAACTATTGTCTGGATGTTTGTGTCAGTCTTACTGTACTGGAGTACACAGGCTGGTTCCGTGGCTTTGATGTGTGCAGGAAGTTCTGTCTTTTGGCAGCGTCTCTGGATTGGACCGTCCTTTTCAGCAAGAGGTTTCATTGGTTGAGTGTTGCCTTTGAAGCTTTGCTGTTTCTTTGTCCTTTTCGGAAAGTTGTCTCTTGAACTCTTTGTGGTTTGTGGCGTGTAATAACGCAGGCTATCACTTTACGACTACGTTGTATAACGGTAGCTGGATGCAGTTTCAGTGGCTTTCTAGAACACTGACAGCTGGGAAGAGCGGTTGTTCTGGCCGGGGAAGTGCGTGCAACTTGAAACTAAACCAAAGCGTAAGAAGAGGGAAGACGGGAAGCTGTTCGAAGTTTTATAGAATGGGAACTCAGTCCTGATTGGTCAAGTTCTGGGAGTCCTGCCCAGGATCAAATGACTGTCGCATGCCGGTATATGTACCTTTCATAGCGGATGGCTCTTCGGCCGTGACAAAATTATCAGTTGGCTGTGGCGCTAACACACTGTTATTAAAGTAAAAGAAATTGGGTGATGTGATTGGCAATAATAAAAACAAACCCCCACCACACCCACGGTTAATTTACTCAATTTTACATGACATTTTAGGCAATTGACGCTCTTATAGAATAGAATAGAATAACTTATTTTCCCGCAAGGGAACTTCAGTTGTAGCCCCAGCAACAACAACAAAAGACACAGTGGGGTAGACCCACAAGACACAAACAAATATATCAAACAAAGACATCCAACAGAATCATTACGTCAATCAAATGAATTAAGTGAATTAAAGTGCAATACAGCCATGATTTTAAAAAAATAGCCTGCTGTCCCGAGATGTCCAGTGTCACCAAGCAGTCCAACACACAAACTCCGCCTCTACGACTCTCCTCCATACACACAGCGCCCTGGTCTCTGCCCACCGCTGAAACGGAGCACCAAACTGCGTCAATCATCCCAGTCGTCTCCTCATTCCTCCCCCGCATTATGTTCTCCTTCCCTGGCTGCTTTTTGAAGATTGCCTGCACTCCTGGATCAGTCCCGAAATCCTCAACTCCGGTGAAGAGCGATGGTAAACTTTGTTGCTGCAGTCTGCAGATCCAACGGACATTCCCGAGCATATGTTACGAATGCATCTCCATGGTGACGACCACAAACAAAATTAGATCGATTAGACAATTTGTCGATATTATCAAACGAGCAGCAGGAGTGCACTGAAAAATCTCCAGCCCGCTTCCCCGTCCCACTACAGACACACAGCGCATGAAAAAAACAAAGACAAAAGCCACAACAAAACGCATTCAAATGAACAAACACGAACACAAGAGACAGCTGGAGTACATGTCGCCATTACAGCGCCACGTGACGTCAACCAGAGTAACGTGACGTTATCCAGAGCAAACTTACAATTAGTGCACAAAGAAAAAAGCCTAAGTTTGTAAATCACCAACATTCCAAGTAGCAATTAATGAGTATAATGGACCGGCCATAACACACCGCGATACATAATTCTTTGTCACGAGGGCAATGGGAATCAGGGTGGAGAAGGGGAGGAGAGGTATTGCCTGAATGTGTGCATCTTCAGGTTACGCTGGAAGGTAGGGAGGGTGGGTCGTTCCACCATTGCGAGGCCAGCAGGGAGAAGAGTTGAGGCCTGGAGGAGCAATGACCAGGTCATCACAGGTAGGGGAGAGCTAGACGCCTGGTGGCAGTAGAGCGAAGAGCACAGGTTAGGGTGTAGGGCTGGCACAAGGCCTGAAGGTATGGGGGTGTAGCTCTTTAGCAGCCCTGTACTCCCAACACCAGCCACCAGGGTTTTGAATGTGATGCGGGCAGCCACCGGGAGCCAGTGGAGGGAATGCAGGAGGTGGGAGACATGGGTAAATATGGGGAGGTTGAAAACCTGCCGGGCTGTGGCGTTCTGGATGAGCTGAAGGGGCTGGAGAGAGTGCTGTGGAAGCCCGGCCAGGAGGGATATGACAAGAGCCTGAACCAACAGCTGGGCAGCATCACTGGTGAGGAAGGGTGTGTGTTAATCTTATGGAACCAGCCTCTATGATAGCAAATTAGTCACTCACACATCAAAGACAAAAAGAATAGTATTTTGTTCAAATCATTCATTCAGTCTGGAGCCACAGCTGAACTTTTTCATGAATGAAATTCCTTTTCTACAAGTAAAGAAAACCAAGCTTCTTGGTCTGACTCTTCAACATAGATTATCCTGATTATCCTGGACACATTGAAAACATTGTAAATAAACTAGATAATCTGTTTTAAGGCATTGTTGCAAATATTTAACACCTGAGTCCACTCGGCAGGTCTTGAGTGCTCTGGTTCTGTCTCATCTTGACTAATGCTGTGATTGTATGGAATTCCCTACATTCCCATATTATCAAAATAACAAGAAAAAAAATGCATTTAAAAACAAATAAGGTTATACATAGGAGCATGGCACCTTTTGAGCAATTAAACTCACATTGGAAATAAATTAAATGGTCAGCATGAAATGGTATCGGAGCCATTAAAATAGGTAAAAGTTTGTAATTGTTCTTACCTATACTGTACATAGCAGTACCATCAATAATGTAAATGGCATGACAATCATTTTATTTACAAGACATGGAAAGATATTGGATACTACGCTATAAGAAAATAAAGGACGTACAACCTAAAAGATTGTAAGATAAAGAAAAAGAACACAAAACTAATGTGATGCATACCAAAAATGCTCATATGAGATGACTATGATGCCATGATAATTAAGTCTGTTTGAGCTTCTCTTAACCCTTTTGCACAGATGCCTGAATGGCAGGATGCCGGCGCTCTGAGAGAGCTCAACTGAGACATTCATTTCTCCTGCAACCAAACGTGGAAACAAAACTCTGGGCCTGATTTACTGACCTTTAGCGGGTGCAAAACCATTTAGCACACACAAAACCAATAACATGACCAAAGATCTTAGTAAATCAGGCCCTCTGTGTTCTAGCTTTATTAGTACAAGTTTCATGACAAGTTTGCAGAGTTTATACTCATTGTACCTGCAACCAAAATATGTGAGGAAACAACAAACTCTGTGTTCTATCTTTATTAGTACACGATTTGTGTGCAGAATATAGAGTTTCTACATGACACCACTGGGGCGTATGCGGTTCATTTAACAAGCAACCCCCCCACCCAGTCTCACCTGCAACTGTACCTACCCAAGCGTGACACATTGGACAAAAGAGTACCTTTTGTTCATAAAAATATATCACCACCAAAAATTCATTGGATAAAGCCAACAATAGCCCAAAGGTATGCTAATACAACAGAGAAAAGTGCTGCTAACTCAATCCCAAAATAAACAAGTGCAATTATTATATAATCATACCATGTCAGAATAAGAGTGAGATCGTGAATACAAGCGGTCGAAATGGGGTTTTTCCGTAGGGTGGTGGGGCTTACTCTTCTGGATAGGGTGAGGAGTTCAGGAGTTGGAGGAGGTTGCTGGGGTGAGGGATAGGGATCCCCAGGGGGGAGTTGGAGGAGGTTGCTGGGGTGAGGGATAGGGATCCCCAGGGAGGAGTTGGAGGAAGGTGCTGGGGTGAGGGATAGGGATCCCCAGGGAGGAGTTAGAGGAGGTTGCTGGGGTGAGGGATAGGGATCCCCAGGGAGGAGTTGGAGGAGGGTGCTGCGGTGAGGGATAGGGATCCCCAGGGAGGAGTTAGAGGAAGGTGCTGGGGTGAGGCATAGGGATCCCCAGGGAGGAGTTAGAGGAGGTTGCTGGGGTGAGGGATAGGGATCCCCAGGGAGGAGTTAGAGGAGGTTGCTGGGGTGAGGGATAGGGATCCCCAGGGTGGAGTTGGAGGAGGTTGCTGGGGTGAGGGATATGGATCCCCAGGGAGGAGTTGGAGGAGGTTGCTGGGGTGAGGGATAGGGATCCCCAGGGAGGAGTTAGAGGAGGTTGCTGGGGTGAGGGATAGGGATCCCCAGGGAGGAGTTGGAGGAAGTTGCTGGGGTGAGGGATAGGGATCCCCAGGGAGGAGTTGGAGGAAGTTGCTGGGGTGAGGGATAGGGATCCCCAGGGAGGAGTTAGAGGAAGGTGCTGGGGTGAGGGATAGGGATCCCCAGGGAGGAGTTGGAGGAGGTTGCTAGGGTGAGGGATAGGGATCCCCAGGGAGGAGTTGGAGGAAGTTGCTGGGGTGAGGGATAGGGATCCCCAGGGAGGAGTTAGAGGAAGTTGCTGGGGTGAGGGATAGGGATCCCCAGGGAGGAGTTAGAGGAGGTTGCTGGGGTGAGGGATAGGGATCCCCAGGGAGGAGTTAGAGGAAGGTGCTGGGGTGAGGGATAGGGATCCCCAGGGAGGAGTTAGAGGAGGTTGCTGGGGTGAGGGATAGGGATCCCCAGGGAGGAGTTAGAGGAAGTTGCTGGGGTGAGGGATAGGGATCCCCAGGGAGGAGTTGGAGGAGGTTGCTGGGGTGAGGGATGTCTGGGCCACTCTGCTTGCCCTCGATGGAAACTTCCAAATGATTATCTAATAATTGGACAATCAATTACACCTGTTTTGTGCACAAAACATAAGCTTTAATCAATATATTTGATAGTAAATGTAGGGGTGTACATACTTTTTCCTCATGAGGAATTAGCATTTATGTTCATTTCAATTGCTTAAGTGATTCCAAAGTCAACTTTTTTTAGCATCATTTGTTGAATTAGTTTACCTAAATCAATCAATATGGTTGAAATTAAAATAGTCAGAGAGGCAGGAGTTAAACATGGAGGTGGCAACATCAACAGGCATATTAGCAAAGGAAGCAGGAGTAGGAAGTGCAGAGAGAGTAGAAGTAGTGAGAGAGGAGTGCGAGAGGGTGCGGAGATTTCTCCTGAACATAACAGTGGGTGAGTTGTTAGTGGAATTGAGGGAGAGTGGGCAGGAGAGAGAGAATGAGATAAATAAATGGTCCAATACATGGAGCGGGGTCACCGTGAGTTCAGACGTGGTGCAGCTTCTGGTGAGTACAAGGTTCAGTTCGTTACCAGTCTTGTGGATGGCAGGCGATGGGGACTGAGTGAGGGCGAAGGACTGGAGGAGTGAGGCGACACTGGATAGCTGGGAACTCTCTGGTTGTAGGTTGAAGTCTCCCAGTAGGATTACAGGGGTGCCATCCTCAGGGAAGGAGCTCAGGAGAGTTTCCAGTTCATCCAGTAAAGCACCAAGCGGACCTGGAGGGTGATAGAGAACAACAATGTTAAGTGTAGATGGGTTACAGCGACTGCATGAAACTCAAAGGAGGAGATATTCAGGCAGTGTACAGTGGGAATAGAGAATGTCCAAAGAATGTCAGCAAACCAGTACCCCTGCCTCGGCCAGAGGCCCTGGGGGTGTGGGAGAAGGAGTAGCCAGCAGACAGAGCAGCGGGAGTGACTGTGTTATCAGGAGTGATCCAGGTCTCAGTGAGAGCCAGGAAGTGGAGGGACTTCATCTTGGCATAGGTATTGATGAAGTCAGCTTTCTGGACAGCTGACCGGCAGTTCCACAGTCCACCCACCACTGAGAGTTCCTTATGAGAGGACGGGTGGGCAGACCAGGTTAGCCGGACAGCGCCTGCGGTGGTTTGGCCTCCTGGAGCGAGGCATACAGCACAGAGGAATGGGGGTTAGACACATGGTAGGGTGTGATAAGACAAGTTAGGTAGTGAAAGATAAGGACAAACAGACAAGTCATACAAATTGGCGATGAGGCTGCTGTATTTACGGTAGCCTCTGCTTTTAACTTATACACTATTTGCTTCACTCAGTTGAAATTAGCAACACAAAAGACTGGTCGGTCTGACACTGAGCAAGTTAAACTGACCACTAATTTCTGCAATTCACTTTGAGCTACACAATGACTAGGCTACAAACAGTTGCATTAACTAAAGCACAGCTAAAACCGAATGAGAATTGATACTTATCCTATCGGAGAGTAGATAATCTACAAACGCCGTTCAGATGCACTGTGGTTCTCTAATGACGGTATTTCAGATACTGTACTGTAAGCGTTCGGTGGCTCAATCATGCGTTGTGTTTGCACTGATTTGACGTGAAGCTAGAACATTGAGAGTATTTTCCTGATGGTGGAATATTATTTTATTTTATTTTAATCCTGTTGTACATAATGTAGACTACAGGGTATTAGTATCTTCATGGGCGATACCTGTCACTTAGGGAATGGAAAGTACTCATTGAAATTTACTGTATGCTGATATTTGCTAGATGAATGTAAAATAAAAATAGCAACATTTTTGAAACGCACGACAGAGTAATGTCATTGTAGAGCATGCATTGTGGCAGACCGCATCTGCTTTACAGAGTGGCATGACCTCCAGAGGAGCCAGGCAGCGTGAAGGACTGAGCATGCAACCCGGGGTCTTATGCACATAGTTGTTCGTGTTTGAGTTTTATTTATTTATTTATTTTCCATCTTTCAACATTAATTTTTTATGCCTCCTAAAATCCAACCCCTCATCCTAGCTGTAGGAGGTGGTAACAGTAGAGCTAAAACAGTCTTTAACTTTTAGATCTGGTAACAATCTTCAGAGCTAAAAGTTAAAGCGGCATTCTTTTTTGTTAGCCTTGAAATGCTTACTTTGATGAATAACTGCTGATAACTGCTGGCTAGTGGGCAGTGGTGTAGTGGGGATTTTTGAGGTGGGGAGCTCTGTTTTTATTACCTCATCTACCATGTATAACATAAAGTGTGTGTGAAAAGTACCATTCATTTATATAAACAATACTACATGGGCACAGTTGCACTACAATGCTGATTAGGTTCTTTACTGTAGGGTTAGGATCAGTAATACCACACTCAGTGGTATTAAGGAAGTATATTTTAGGGGGGAAAAGTTGGAACAATTGTCTAGAATCACAGAGAAAATTAGAAATTAGTCAAATCACAGGTTTTTTAAAAGTTTTTTTATTAGGCTGACAGACCTCTTGTTCAGAACTAGTACACATTCTTCAACCACCCAAATTAATAAAAAAAATATTTTAGGTATCTGAATTCCAAGAGGTTTATGAGAATAAGTGATCAGTTTTGGTACAGAATGGTCACCTCTTACTGAGACGATATTTTCAAAATGTTTCTCTTGAAATAATTGAATATACAGTTATGAAATGTTTATTTATGGTTGCTGATGTAACTACTAAAAACATAGTGAAAAATCAAGTCATCAGGCATACTCATTCAACTTCAGAAATTAAACATTTTTACAGATATACAGTGCTGCTAGAAAGTTTGTGTACCCTTTAGAATTTTTTGTATATCTGCATAAATTCGATCTAAAATGTGATCACATCATCAAAGTCCTAAAACTTGATAAAGTGAACCCAGCTCGACAAAAGAACACAAAAAAACATTATTTTATCATTTATTTATTGATTAAAATTATCCAACATTAAATGCTTTGTTGGAAAAAGTATGTGAACCCGTGGATCATATGTATTTTTAAAGTATCATATTTAATATTTGGTCGCAAACCCTTTGCTTGCTGTTACTTCATGAAAAATGTGACCCATCAATATCAAAAGACTCGATATCTTATTTTCAGGTACTGTTACAAGCGATACTATAACCTCTGCATTTGAATGGATCTCTATGGGAATTGGGGGGTAAGACTAGATTCAGCTGTAAATTACACTGGTACAGTATGGAACACATGAGTGGCTAAAAGGCTAAGTCATCCAGGGTCTAAGGTATCAAATTCAGTTTTTATAAAATCACATCTTTTCTTTACATCCTCTACTGTTCATAAATTAATTTTGTATGTGATGTCATTCCAAAACATTCTCTTCTCTGTTATTGTTGTATGTGCTGTAATACAGCGTTGTGTACCTCATAAATGTAAGTTTTATTTTTCTTGTGGTTATATTACGACTTGTGACTGCATGGTTTCTCCGTATCCTTTTATTAGCGCATTGTTATAGATATCTCCTACCGCATATTTATGCGTCTCCTACCGCAAAAATCGCGAATGGGGGCGTTTCATTTATTTGATTGCGTAATTATGACCAGTGATAGTAAATCGGTCGTTAATGTGGCGCTATCTGTGACCTCAATAGAGTCGCAATATAGGTTATATTTTTACACTGCGACTGTGTCCGTAGTAAATCCCTGAGTGTTTATGGCTGTTTTATAGTCACAAAGTGACACTAGGTGCAGTCCTGTGAATCAGCCCCCCAGACTTTAGACCAGCAGGGCATAAGACAAGTTACAATATAAGAAGGGGGCTATTTTAGTCAGAATTATTTCTGTAGAACTGTCAGAGTTCAGTCCAGCAGGATGTATAATTCTCAGGTCTAAAGTGCTGCAGTTGGAGAGTGTAGCAGACATCTTCATAGCATCGCTGATCTTGAAATCTCAATTAAAATCTTCATCACTGAACTCTATCAGTGTTACATTTCAAAATATTACATGTTTTATTTTACCTAATGTTATTATTCTATAATATATCAACTCTTCTTTTGCAGACTGAACAACTGTGACCTCACAGAGAAGTCCTGTGACATTGTGGCCTCAGCTCTCCAGTCATCAAACTCACCCCTGAGAGATCTGGAGCTCAGCTACAATTACCTGAGAGATTCAGGAGTGAAGCTGCTCTGTGCTGGACTGATGAGTCCAAACTGTAAACTACAGAGACTGGGGTGAGTAGTACTGCGTGATCTTAACTAAACCGAATCAGTGATTATATCGCTATGCAGTGAAATATAAAAAGCTATTTCTCTCCGTTTACTCTTCTGTCCACAAACATTCTTTCCTTGTCCACAGTAGCATCATCCCTCTCTTTTACTCCTCTATCTCAGTAAAGAAACACAAGTTACAATATAAGAAGGGGGCTATTTGAGTCAGAATTATTTCTGTAGAACTGTCAGAGTTCAGTCCAGCAGGATGTATAATTCTCAGGTCCAAAGTGCTGCAGTTTGCGAGTGTAGCAGACATCTTCATCTTCAGACCTTGAAATCTCAATTTAAATCTTCATCACTGAACTCTACTAGTGTTACATTTCAAATATTTTATTTTACCTAATATTATTATACTATAATATATCAACTCTTCTTTAGACACTGAACACTGTTACTGTTATATTTAAATTATGACGTGTTATATTACACAATAATAATTTAACTATATCAACTCTTCTTTTGCAGGCTGAACAGCTGTGCCCTCACAAATCAGTCCTGTGATATTGTGGCCTCAGCTCTCCAGTCATCAAACTCACCCCTGAGAGATCTGGAGCTCAGCTACAATTACCTGAGAGATTCAGGAGTAAAGCTGCTCTGTGCTGGACTGATGAGTCCAAACTGTAAACTGCAGAGACTGGGGTGAGTAGTACTGCGTGGTCTTAACTAAGCAGAATCAGTGATTATAGCTCTATGCAGTGAAATATAAAAAGCTCTTTCTCTCTGTTTACTTCTCTTTCCACAAGCATTCTTTCCTTGTCCACATTAGTCTCATCCCTCTCTTTTTACTCCTCTATCTCAGTAAAGAAAAGCAGGATATAACCTTATGAGTCTTAGGGTTGCCAGGTTTGTGTTTCCTGACCAGAATTTAAGGTTTCAGTGGAGTCTGTAGTATCAGGCCACAGGTGATGACTGGATGCTGAATGTATGATTGAGTTGGTAAAAGATTGACCACCTGCATAGTAAAATGTTTCAGGTCTGTCACACATTGCAGTCTTCATCCATCTCCATTATTCACTGCCTGTTATGAACTCTATTGAAATCCTTAATTTTACTCCACTCTCTTTCACACACTGACCTTGTGATGAAGGTGAGTTGTGCTCCTTCATCACATACCTGTATGTCCTACAGGGATGTGGTGTTTCTGAAAGAATTGTGCATGAAATGGGCGGTAAAGCTGGACATTTACTTCAGTTGGTGCAATCCCAAAGCATAGTCTGGATATTATACCATAAGAAGGCTTGCTCTGTGGAATAGCCTGATTCAGAGATCAATGTTTTGGCTCTAGCTGATGCTGATCTAAATTATAACATAATTAATAGGAGTGTTTAAAAAAATCAGTATTTAAATATAATTTCAATTCTCTAACAGTAGTTGGTCAGGATAATTTCTTTACATTTTTTTTCATATAGTGCACAGGCTCATTATATAGCAGGAACACAAGGATACACCTCACTGTCATATAGTGCACAGGCTCATTATATAGCAGGAACACAAGGATACACCTCACTGTCATTTAGTGCACAGTCTCATTATATAGCAGGAACACAAGGATACACCTCACTGTCATATAGTGTACAGGCTCATTATATAGCAGGAACACAAGGAGACACCTCACTGTCATATAGTGCACAGGCTCATTATATAGCAGGAACACAAGGAGACACCTCACTGTCATATAGTGCACAGGCTCATTATATAGCAGGAACACAAGGGGACACCTCACTGTCATATAGTGCACAGGCTCATTATATAGCAGGAACACAAAGAGACACCTCACTGTCATATAGTGCACAGGCTCATTATATAGCAGGAACACAAGGGGACACCTCACTGTCATATAGTGCACAGGCTCATTATATAGCAGGAACACAAAGACACCTCACTGCCGTATAGTGCACAGGATTATTATATCGCAGGAACAATATCAATACTTGGCAGGCCTAGTTTTTGCGAGTTTTAATTCATGACTTACAGACAGTGATTTGTTGGCTATGCATGAGTAACTTGGCATTTTTGTATGTTGAAAACATTTTTTGTTCTTAATCATTTTTGCACTGTATTTGTTATGGTCGAGTAGCTAACTGATGAAATATAAATGTATGAATCATAAATAAGTAAATGTAGAGAGACATGCACACACAAGACATGCAAATTTACATGGATTATTGGTGAAAGAAAGACATAGGCGTGGATTCTGTCCTTTACCATGAACTACAAATAAATTAAGGTGCACTATTATGGCATGTTAACGAATAGCGAAGTCACCGTGCGTAGCCTATGCAAGACAAGGGGGTTTTACCTGCAACAGCATTGTAGTGATTTATTAGAGTTAAACGAGGCAACAACTTAATTTTATGAGAAAATTTACATACAGTGAAAAACTTCTAAAAATATCACTACAACACTGCGCCTGACTCATTTTCCTAATGAACTGAAAATAAGTCAGGAGAAACAACCCTTAACTCCTTTGTGCAGATGCATAGTGAAGGTGGCGCCGGCACCATCTTTTTGCTCAACTGAGACATTCGTTGCTCCTGCAGCCAAACTATTAGTGGAAATCACAAACCCTGTGTTTTAACTTTATTGGTAGACGATTCGTGACGATTTCTGCCCAATGCGTTCTAAGTTCTAAGTGTCACTATTTTCCCGTAGCAAGTCCATTTAACAAGCACCCCCCCCCACCCAGTCTATACCTACCCATAGTGGACAATAGCGTCTTTGTGTGAGTTCATAAATATATTTATTCATCATTTAAAATTAGAATTAAGTCATAGCAACAAGATAAACCCAACAATAGCCTGATCGTATGCAAAAAAACACTGAAAAGCCCTGCTAACTCAAATGCTAAATAAACGTGAAATAATTGTCTCATTGTACCACATATTCTACAATGAATATCTGCTGCTAAATATGAAATAAATATACAATCCTACCATTGGTTTTATACATAGATGTTCCTTTCAAAATTCAGTGGTCATTTATTGTCTGGTACAACACTTTATACCGCTATTACACTATCTGAAACGTCAACTCGTAATACCCCCCGTGCCCTGCAAGCTCATCTCATTCATTACGGTTCATTCTGGTTTAATTGTCGGCTCTTTTATGCAATAGAGTACATTATAACCTTAGCAGCGGTATATGCAACCCAGCGTAACGGCAGTTTTTCTTTTCACGGTTTCATATTACGCAAGTGCTGTAGAACTCTGTAAACGCATTATGAAGGGGAGTATTCCCTTTCGCGATATGTAAAAATGTTTGTGTCTAAAATGCGGTTGGTCTCTGGCTACATATGTACATTTGTTTTTCCACTCGAGCACTGTCTTTCCAATATGATTGATAGGCCTATTGTTATTTTCGCATTTTGAGTGTATTTCACATACTGTAGTGCAATCGTTACATTTTATTTTTGATGTAGGCTACCGAGTTTCATTGAAGATAGAACAGCATTTTGCATATAATGAGCCTGTGCACTATATGACAGGTGGAATACTATTTTATTTTCATGTTATCGTACATAATATAGGCTATGGCGTATATATACTTGTCACTTATGGCATGGCAAATGCTCATTCCAATGTTTGATTAAGATTTTCCTTGGAGTGATGAATAGGAACATTAAAAAAACTACAGAAAATGCAATCCTGGGGCAAAAGTATACATACTGTAGAGCACAGGGAAAAGTGATGTTTTATTGAGGTGCAACAGTGAATGATTCGGCTACTTAATTACGCGTATGTAACATTGTGATATCAATATTTCTATTTTAATCCATCAGAAGAAGAAAATGTATATTCTTTTTAATGGACAAAACTAATTTTATTCCTTTTATGACATGTTTTCCATAGGGTTTTGCACCCATAGATATCTACCCCCATATACGGATGAAAATATAGTCATTCCCACTTGAAAATGATGCATAAGTGAGTTTTATGAGCCAAAACTGTTCATTTGTAGTTGAATATATTTTTTATTATTATTATTATTTAGAGCAGTGCACAATTTAGCCTTTTAGATAGATTTGGAGACACTAATGGACAACAGGGTACACTGCCGATATTTTGCATCATAGACCTTTAGTAGTTCTGCATATCATCCTCAGATTTTACACACTTGCTGACATGGAGTTTATGATCCAGGAAATGTATATATTTGCCTGTTTCACTTGTAGCTCTCAGTATTTTGTTGCAAACTAAAGAGAAAACTTTTTTGTGGCACTTTATTTTGACTTAAATTATGAAAATAAACAAATATAAGTTTGTATTGTAAATGGTACACCTGTCATGTTTCATGGAAGCCATTTTTCAATTTTATGTGATGCTCACACCTGGAGTTATAAAGCCTTAAACAGAGCACCAGAGCAATAGATGAGAATTTACTAAATGTGCTATCTGTGCAAAGGGGTTAAAGTGATCCATCCACATCGACTGCATATCTGTGAGCAGAGTGATGGTTTGAGGCTCGTTTGATACCTCAGACCCTTGATAACTTACAGCCATTTTGCCAACCGTGTGTTTCATACTGTTCCCATTACAATTGTAACAGTAAAATGGCTAGAATTGTTACACGGTTCACCTGATATGAATGTAAACACCCTCAAATTAAAGCTGAAAGTCTGCACTTTAACCTCATAGTCACTGTTCCATTTCAAATCCAATGTGCTCAAGTACAAGCAAGCATAGTTTTTGCAAGTTGGAATTAATGATGTAGCCTTTGTAGGCTATACGTGAGTAACTTAGCAACTTTTTTTTACATTGAAAATGTTTTTTCATCACTTTTTGTATTGTGTTTGCTAACTGATGATGATAATGCATGAAGATAATGACATCGACAGAGAGACATGCATGCACAATAAATGCAGACACACGATGCATTCTATGCAATTTATTTAATTTTATGTTAATTACTTTTGGTGCCCTCAAATGGGGGGGTCTATGAGTAGAAATGGTTACAATTACTAAAGTAGAAATGGAATGAAACAGAAATAGTAGTTTGTAACATTATCAATGTCTTGACTGTATCATGATCAATTTAATGCTACCATGGTGAATGAAAGTATAAATTTCTTTCAAAAACATTTGTCAGTGATTCAGAACTTTAGAACAGTAGTGTAGGTGTGAATTTTGAATGCATGATGGTACATATTTTAAAGGGTTGTATACACCAGTGGTTCTCAACCCTTGTCCTGAATGACCCCTGTGTATGCTGGTTTTCGTTCCAACCACAATTGCAATCCTGGAATTATAACAAACCCCTTGACGTTTAAACGTCTAAACACATTTTTTTGCACAGTGTAAACTTTTATTGTTTTTATGAGTTTTGCCCATCCCTAGTTAAAACAATTTTACCTCTCTTTTGAATTGTTTGCAATACAGCACAATGTGAATATTGGACTTTTATTCTTCATGGCATGCATAGCTATTGCTAGCATAATGTGGTTTAAGAGGGTGGATAATCCATCTAAACATTAAAAACGCCAAATTTGGAATCACATTTTTCTTTTGAACGGTGGTGTAGGCGTGAATTTTGAATGAATGACGGTACGTCGTTTAAAGGGTTGTATACACCAGTGGGCAATCCCTCTAAACATGAACAATTAACAGCTTGTTATAATTGTGGGATTGCAATTGTGGTTGGAACGAAAAAGCATACACAGGGGTACTCCAGGACCAGGGTTGATAACCAGTGGTATACACGGTAGACATAGGCAAGCTACTCACGCATAGCCTACAAAGCATAAAAAGGAAACTTGCAAAGTAGCTAACAGTAGGCTAGTTAAAGCAACGTTAGGTAGCCTAATAACAGCGGTCGTTGTCACTTTTACCTCTTCGCGCAGATTCCAAATTTGGTCAATTCTCACCTATTTAGGGGGTGCTCTGTTTAAGGCTTTATAACTCCAGGTGTGAGCATCACAGAAACTTGGGAAATGGCTGAAATGATGGTTGTACTATTTACAATACTAACTTAGTTTATTTTCAAAAATTGGATCAAAATAAAGAGCCACAAAATGCAAAGAAAATATTGGCAAAAATGCAAAAAAAATTAGTTTGCAATGAAATGCTGAGAGCTACATCTGTGAAACAGGTAAAACTATAGATTTCATGGATCATAAACTCCATGTCCACAAGTGTGCAAAATCTGAAGGTGATATGCAGAAATATAGGCAGTGTACCCTGCTGTCTTTTAGTGTCTCCAAATGTATCAAAAATGGCTAAATTTTGCACTGCTGTAAATGATCAAATAATTATACATTTAACTACAAATGAACTGTTTTGGCTTCATAAAACTCACTTTTGCATCATTTTCAAGTGGGAATGACTATCTTTTCATCAGTATAGGGTGATAAATATATGGGTCTAAACGCCTATCCAAAACCTGTAATAAAATTTATAAAATATTTTTTGTCCATTATAAAGCATATACACATTTATACTCATCTAGCACATATGCACTGTAAATTTTAAAAATTTACACTCATCTAGCACATACAATGGGGGAAATAAGTATTGGACACGTCAACAATTTTCTTATCAAACATATTTCCAATGTAGCTATTCACATGAGATTTTGACCAGACATTGGTATTAACTCAATAAAACTACACAGCTACACATTCCAATCTTTAAAAAACGTTATGTGCAATAAAGTAGAATGACACAGGAAAAAAGTATTAAACACTTGGTGGAAAAGCCATATTTGTAATATTTGGTCGCATATCCTTTGCATGCCATGACTTCCTGATGTCTGTGACCCAACAACATCAAAAGACTCTTGATATCTTATTTTCTGGTACTCTTACAAGCGATACTATGTAAATGTAAATGTACTGTACTTATATAGCGCCTTTATCCAAAGCGCTTTACAATGGCCTCTCACTCACCCGTTCACACACACATTCACACACCAATGGCGGCAGCCACCATGCAAGGCGCTAGCCTGCTCATTGGGAGCAATTTGGGGTTCAGTGTCTTGCCCAAGGACACTTCGACATGTGGACAGGAGGAGCCGGGGATCGAACCGCCAACCCTGCGATCAGCGGACGACCCGCTCTACCTCCTGAGCCACAGCCGCCCCGTATACTATAACAGCTCTGCATTTGAATGGATCTCTATGGGAATTGGGGGGGTGAGACAAGATTTAGCTGTAAATTACACTGGAACAGTATAGAACACATGGTTGGCTAAAGGGCTCTAAGTCATCAAGGGTCTGATGTATCAAACAAGCCTTTAACCATCACTCTGCTGCCAGAAATACAGTAGCTATGGAAGGATCACTTTAAGGGTTGTTTCTCCTGACAGATCTTCCTATTGAACTCTATAGAAAAATAAGTCAGGAGAAGAAACCCATCAAGTTATGGCCGTGCGTAAATGATCGCATTCAAAAGATGCACTTGTAAATCCTTCACACAAACGTGATTTTAATTGACACCTATATCGTCCAATAGAGCGCATCCTAAAGCGCATGGCATTCCCATAGGTACATTTAACCAGCTGACCAATATCCATGCGTAACACAGGACTAGGTTGCATCCATTCGGAAGCCATTTTGGATCCGATTTCTACCAGTTTCAGACGCACAATGCCTCATCGTTATTACACGGAGATTCGAGTAGATTTTTTCAAGTAATAACTTTATTTGTGCATAGGTTGAATTTTAGTCACAGTAGCCATGTAAAATATAGCATTTATTATTGAATTCTTTGTGGCTAAATAGTAGCATAGGTCATATTATGTATTGTATCATTAGTATTCGGTACATATGCATGATGCTCTGTTGAGCACACCAGAATCAATGGGCTATAAACTAACCTATGGAATTTTTGCTGGCTGTTGATGGTAATCCAGTGTCACAATATTTTGTAATATTTATAAGACTAAAGTAACAAGTTTATATGTGACCAGGGTAAATTGTCACAATCCCATGTCAAATATAGTATTTATTTATTTATTCATTTATTTATTATTATTATTATTATTATTATTATTATTATTATTATTATTGTGAAAGACCTACCATATTTATTTTTGCAACATTATGTTGTTCTTATTTTACTATCATTTGTTGTGGCTGAATGGTAGGATAAGTCATATGTATTGTAGCATTAGTATTTAGAGCACACCAGCATCAATGGGCCGTAATATGGACAAAGAAAGCATTGTATTCATTTTTGGATAGGGTTGGATAGGTTTCTGGACCCCTATATATCTCACCACCCCATTCTTTTGAAAAAAATGGAAATGACTTTATGCACTGATTGCAAACATGTTTTCTGTGAGTCAGAATACTTTGTGTTGATAGAAACTGATTACCTCCTGATTTATTGTAATGCACATTTTATCCATTTTGGATACATTTGGAGACACTAAGGGACGCCAGGATACACTCTTTACAAATTACCTTGTAGAACCTGAGTGGTTTTATATATCCCCCAAAAAAGTTTTACACATGTGGTCAAGAAGTGTGTGGACCAGGAAATGTAAAGTATGACCTGTTTTATATCTTTGCCTTTCAGAGTTGCACTGAAAAGTAAGAATTACAACTTCCGTTTTACATTTTCTGCAAGTATTTTGTGCATTTACAGCCCATAATGTATATAAATATTATGTAAACAAATAATTTTAAGTAATGACATTAAATGGTACAGGGGTCTTCTTCAATTTAAGCCATTACACATGTGTGTGTGTGTGATGTGCACATCTGGGGTTATAAGGCTTTAAACTGAACAGTGCAAAACAGGTGAAAATTGGCCCAATTTTGCTTCTGCACAAAGAGGTTAATGAACTCACACATAGATGCCATTGTGTATGGGTTAGTACAAACCCCAATTCCAAAAAAAGTTGGGACATTTTGTAAAATACACATAAAAGCAGAAAGCAGTGATTTGTAAATTCTCTTTTACACATATTTAATTGAAAACAGTACAAAGAAAAGTTATTTAATGTTTTACCTTATAAACTTTATAGATTTTTGTAAATATACGCCAATTCCGAATTTGATGCCTGCAGCACCCCTTACAAAACTGGATAGTTTACTGCAAACTTGCAGCTAATATGTAGCTCATTTCCCACAAACTAAAGTGAATGGCAGTTCCCACAAAGCTAATCTGCATGTGAAAATATGCCAAAGGTTTGCCACAAAAAGGCCTATATTTTTGTACGTGTTGCAGTCATCAAATTCGGAATTAGTGTATATTGATATTGATTGATAAAACATAAAGTATCTTTTTTTGTACTGTTTTAAAATAAAATGTATGAAAATGTACAAATCACTGCTTTCTGCTTTTATGTGCATTTTACATACATTTTTGGAATTGGGGTTTGTATATTTGCAGGTGAGACTGGGTGGGAGGTTGCTTGGTAAATGGACTAGCTACCTGACATAGTGAAACTCCATATTCGGCAGAGTTGTCACTAATATAAAGGTAAAACACGGAGTTTCCACTTGGCACCGGCGCCACTAGGGGATCTGTGCGAAGGGGTTCAAATCTATAAATCTGTCAATGAAATCCATGTCTTTAGTGACTTTTCCTAAATACATTGTGATATTATCTAAAGTTGAATCCCAGAACCGTAAAGCCACAATAGCAGCTTGCTAATAATGTCTGGATAGTACACCAAACACACTTTGCACATGCTCAGAGCTAAGTTAGACTGAGCATGTGCTAAGCAAACACTGAAAATATAATGCAGCCAAAACACCCAATAACAGGGATAGCACGCTACAAAACACCCAATAACAGGATAGCACGCTACAAAACACCCAATAACAGGGATAGCACGCTACAAAACACCCAATAACAGGGATAGCACGCTACAAAACACCCAATAACAGGGATAGCACGCTACAAAACACCCAATAACAGGGATAGCACGCTACAAAACACCCAATAACAGGGATAGCACGCTACAAAACAACAACGTAATGCAAAGTAGTGTTATATAAGAAATATAGCAGCGGCCAGCTATTGAACAGGCAACAAACGGGGGAGAAAAACACTGCCATGCACGCACATTAACTAATGCCAACGCTTATCCAGCTGTGCCGACCAAAACACGCTGGAAATGACCAAAACAGTGGAAATCACAGCAATAAACAATAACCAAATGTACCGTACTAAAGGCGTCATATGAAACAGACATGTTACCTTACACAGCAAACATCCACTCCATAGACAAAAGCAGAAGGTGTGTGAACATGCCCCAAAATGGCACACTTCCACCGGAAACGCAGCGCAACAACCTGGGCTTAGCAGGCAAACAAACAGATGACAAAACGGTTATCAAAACAATGATAGAATAACAAAGTTGCAAAATGGCTCAAAAGAACGTCCAAAAAATCTCGGACAAGTGGCCAATTTTTATGTTACAGCTCATACCTCCCCTGATATCAACCATAACATAAAAAGACACCGACCAAAATAGGGTGCAAGAAAAAGTAGAGAGCGATGGAGAGAGGTAGGACAGTTATTATTTTCATATACTATTCTATTCATTTGTGGCTTGGTCATGTAAAGTTGGCCCTGTGTGTGTTTTTTGTCCGCCGGGCCATGCGCGTGCGTGTGCGAATGCGTTTGTATGACATGAATTGCTTCTGTAAAAGACAATTCACATAAATATATTCAACTTAAATCTAACTATAAAGGAAGACATTGTGTCTGTGTGTCTGTATTTCGCTTTGCTCGACAATCGGGCACTGTATGAAGTTGAAATTCGCAAGGTGTATTGCTCAGGACCCAAGGAAGTGCAGTGTCGACTGTGAAGTTGTAACAGTTGGCACATGTAACATTCACAAAAACTACTGAGCAAACACGGCACAAAAGCACGCCTCCAACTGAAGAGCAAACAGGAAATGACAACATTTTGAGTACAGTAACACCGAATAATTCAAGCCATAATTTTTTCCCCCAAAAAGATCAATTATTGACACACCTGTTTTCAGTAGGTTGTGCATATTTTAGCATATTTGGGGGGATCTTTTACATCCTCGATACAGAATCTTAAGATTCTACTGTGGATTGTCCTCTTCTGGAAACTGGGGTTTCCAGGTCCAACGTTTTACATTCATCATTTTGAGAAATAAAATTAATTCTTAAGACCTTTTCTTTGAGCAATTGTATAAGTATACAATTTTATAATCTATTGCATTTGTAGGGCTCCTAGGATTCCATTTTCGAGGAATCACCGACAGAATCGTGGAATTGACCTTCAAAAGTGGAATCTTGTCTTTTGCGTGGAATTTCAGTTTTTTTTTTTTTTTTGGTAAGATGGTTTCCAACGCACTGCGCGTGCCGTTAAAACCTATTACAAAGCCGGGAGGGTGGGAATCATTCTCAGTCGCTTTGACGCACTTCGTATGCAGCTTTGTGTTTATCACAAAGTCTGGCCTTCAGCAAACTAAACTCACCGATATGACTTTTTATTTAAAGTTTAAGGAAATCAAATGTTCTCTCTTGCATTTTTTTTTTGCCTCAGTTAATTTATGGTCTTGTGATTATATGTAGGCCTAAGCACTTTATTTTATTTAATCTGCACTTTGATTGCTTATAAAAACATTCAAATATATTATGAGGGATGCAGCCGTTCGATATCGGCCGATTTCTCTTCCATGTGACTCAATCGGCATTCGGCGGTCCGTGAAATTACCAATAACCTACTCTTAACCTATATATTTAATGTGCTTGTAATCGAACAGTATGCCTTGTTTATAGGCCTACGCTACGTCAATCTTGCAAAATAAAAAAGAAACAAAACATTCAAGGAAAATCTCAACATCTTGCATGCAAAAGTGTTAGCCTACTATGCTATCCATGTAATGCTATTCGCTTTAACTTAACTTTAGCTGCACATAATCTCGCCACTTTTTCAGAACGGATAAACACATTTTAAAAGAAAGCAAAGGCTAATTTGTATTTTTTAACTCAGTCTATACACCGACCGTATGTTCCGCCTCCGTATTGACTCCGTCTGTGTAATCAATTCCTTCAATCTCGCCATTCCATGGGCCCAAACTCACCACGTAATGAATAAAATGAAAATATGATGTTTTACACAGCAATGTCTGATCACATGTCTGATCAAGGCTTGTCGCTGTGTTCGGTTCATACTAAAAGCATATTAAAAGCTGTTGAATTGCAGCCACATCGAGACGTTTTTGTCCATTTTCTTGGATTAAAAACTGTTCAGTTGTTCTATAGAGCGTTGTTACTGTTAGAGAGTTGTTACTGCTAGCTCAGGAATGCATCTTGTTGGACTGTTCATTTTAGTTTTTTCATTTATAGTGTATGTTCTCATTGAATCATTAGGCTATAATTCTTAAATCTTCTTGCATTTTATAAAGCACAATAATAATAATAATAATAATATATTTCTAATAAAAGAAATCGGGAATTGATATCGGCCCGAAAAATTGATCAGAGCATCCTATATATTATTTTCTTGTCCTCATTTAGCTTACCACAAGTTTGAATTATTATATACACTAATTTTAAGGTCGTTTGTGAATAAAAAATGGTTGAAAATTGGGAAAACAGAAAAAAATACGGAAAATGGCTTAAAAGGCCGTTTTTGGAAAGCAGCATTTGCCTTTTTTTTTAAACGGAATCCTAGGAGCCCTACATGGAGCCGACAGTAAAACTCACTGCCTGTGTCTTTGTCTTGTTTATTTTATAACCTTTTGTGCTCATCTTCATCAGAGGTGCCGAAGGAGGCCAGTGTTTCTGTGTGGGTGTGTGCAGATATAGTTTGAGCGTGTTTTTGTGTGTTTATGCACGCATGTATGATTGGTCAGCTGTATTTGTGGTGTGTGTGTGTGTATGTGCATAAGCATAGGTTTGTGTGTATGATTGTATGACTATTTGGGTGAGACTCTTGTGTGTTTCTGAGTTTGTGTATCTTTGTGGGTCTCTATGTACATCTATCTCTGTACATATCTGTGTGCACATGTACAGTACAAAGTAAAATGTGTGTGTGTTTAATGAGTCACATGAGGTTAGATTTATCTACTGTTTGGACATGGGGAATAACCAGATGAGGTTTAGTTATGTCCTACTGTGTAAAACCATAGCATTGAAAGAGTGCGTTCTTTCTTTGTCACAGCACTGTGTGTGTGTGTGTGTGTTTCTGTGTAAGCGTGTCCCCGGTGACAATCATTACTGAGAATAATCAGGAAGAGCCATGTATATTTAAGGTGCCGTTCATGGGGACACTTTTTTATTTATGTTTTTGTTTTTTTTAAACTGCCAATATTTCCAGCTGAAATTATTTCATTAAATTGAGCAGAGAATTCTTTGTGAAAATGTGAAATATGCACGGAAGATGTACAATCATGTCAGTAACAAGTAGGCACAGTAGATGTGGGTTTTATTACCAGTGCTCTCCTGCTATAGGCCTATGCCAGTCAGAATGAGAAAGGTGCAGGATAATACCAGCAAAATGGAAATTATTATGTGACGCAAAACAACGTCATATCAGCCTATTATTATCATTGTAACAACTAAAATTAAACCATCATTAGCCCATTATTACCGGCAAAAGTGTACGTGCATAAAATGAATGGAAGGATATGAGGGTTAGCAGGACACACAGAACATAGCTGCTATGTCTGGGATTTACAGAAGGCACACCATTTTAAACATCTAGGATTCTCATGTCCAAATCGGCACTCTTCCACACTATTGAGTAGCCTTGGTGAGTAGATAGGACGAGAAAGTCGTTGAGTAGGTGGAAATTTTTCAAATTGCAGTATACTTGAAACACCCGAATGACACACTTACTTCCGGGGTTTCGCTGAGTACATTTGGGAGCACGCTTCAAGAAGTACACAAACATTTTGATCGCATAAATATGACGTGAAGCTTCGCTGACGGTTTTCTTCAAATACAACAAAAACAACATGTGACATGGCAGCGCAAGAGTGGGACGCAGGGTTGCCAGATCTTGTAAGACTTTCCAGCCAAATGGCGACTCAAAACTAGCCCAAATTATAGGCTATTTTTAACCGAAACCAACATATTTTATCATGTTTTTACTTTTTAAAATAAGTGCGTGCTTTGCGACTTCATTTTTACCCGTAACTGCACTTTGAAAGTATCTCAATTTAGCTGTAAACCCACAGACATGGCAACACTGGTGGGACGTCTTATGACCTGCTTACGACACTTCCACAGTGCGGTTGGAAAATAGTATGGCGGATATTTTTTGAGGACTGCTAAACAGTGCACATTAAACAGCCCACTTCTGCCAGTGCACTGTATGCAGGAGACAGGGCGCAGTAGATAGGCCTCTGATTCGGACACGGTCCTAGGCAGTGTATAGCATCGCAGATCTGACAATAATAGCATTACAAGTTAGGTAGCAACCCTTTCGTGTTGACTGGTACTTTATTTTATATACCTGCATATATGTTTAGGTTGTCTATGGTAGTAACGTTCAGTTGCTTTGTTCCTTGCTAGCTCCGTTAGCTAGGTTGGCTAGCTAATTTAGGGTCAAAGCTAAAATGCTAAATTACAGCAGCAGCTGTAGTATGAACATGAGGGTAATGTTGTTTGATGAAAATGGTAAACGAAAGATATTAGCTGATGTTTATTATCATTTTGTTGTTTACCTCTGTAACTATCGATCTTATTTTCAAAAAATGAACTCAGGTAAGGGATACAGCTCAGACAAGCCAACCAACCGACTCTATGAACTGCCACATTTTAAACATGTCATGGTTCGTTTCCCGATTGAGAATCTATCAGATTTTTTCTACGTTCCGGTCCTGGGTTTTGCTTTCCCGTGCTCGTTATTAGTTTCACCTGTGCTTCTACCTGCGGGGTATTTAAGTTCCTTGCTTCCACTTCCCCGGTGCTTCTTTGTCATTCATTTGTACATTGAGCCAGGTTTAAGCGACCTTGTGATATTAAAAGATATTAATAGTTAAAACTGAATTAGGCTATTTGGTAACTTGATAGTTACACGATTGGGAAGAAAATAAATGTTTATCATGATAACACTTGTATTTAGTGAGTTGAATTGCCCCCTTATTATTTTGATATATTTTTGGTTAATAGAGCCAAGTAATTGCCTCAGTTCTTTTGTGGATTTGACAGAATACTTTATGAAACTAATTTACACAACCCCTCTCTGCTTTTGTGTGCACATCCCATAATTGTGTGTGTGTGTGTGTGTGTGTGTGTGTGTGTGTGTGTGTGTGTGTGTGTGTGTGTGTGGGGTCTCTCCACAGGCTAGGTTGGTGTAATCTCACAGAGGGCTGCTGTGATGTTCTGGCCTCAGTCCTGCGTTCTACTCACTCAGAGCTGAGAGATCTGGAGCTCAGAGACAATGGGCTGCAGGATTCAGGAGTGAGAGCGCTCTCTGCTGGACTGGAGGACTCACACTGTAAACTGCAGAGACTGGGGTGAGTAGAAACACAAACCCCTTCAATCAAAAAGGGCTTAAATGTTACTAAATACAACACAAATGTTAATTATGTTTTGAATGTGAAAATAGACAAAAGAGTTCTGTATAGTTCACAGAACTGAAGAAACATCTTCCTGTTCTGCCTCTTGGTAGAATAAGATCGTACACACATTTTAATGTCCATTTCAATATTTTATTCAATATCAATTGGACAAAACATCTTCTTGAGAAACATCGAATCAAATCACATTAGTTGATACATTCCTCAAAATAAAAAAAAATTAAGTTAACCTGCTCAAATGAAAAGAACCTGTTCATCCTCTTAAAGTGATGGTCAAGGGATTCTAAAAACTCCAACCCGACTGCCATCGACATCATCCAGCCCTGCATGTTTGAACCACAGAACTGTTCTTATACAGTTCTGTGGTTTTAATCTGGCGAGGAATTAATGCAATCAATTCAAAGTAAAATACAGCACGGCTGCTATCAATAGATAAATATCACACGCAAGTTCGCAATCAAAGTTAAGTTAACTTAAACGCTAAGCAGAGTATTGCAACCGTTTGATCAAACGTTAGTCTATTTAAAGAAAGCAAGGCGACGTTTTACCACATGCATGTTCCACACGAAACATTAAATAATGGGAGGTTTTATCAAGTTTCTAAAATCTATTTAAAGGCCCATTCATTAATTTCGGTTGCTAATCGAACGAAAATTATGTGCATGGCAACTAAGTACTTGTGTGGATAATGGTTCTCGTCATATGTTTGTTACTGTAACCAGCCACTGAACAATACGACAAAACCATTTCCAAGGCATGGTTTATTTGGCAAAATCTTAACTATCTATTATTTTCGATATATTATCTGACGAATGAGCAGTGCATCAAGTAAAAACAACGCGTGAGTGATTAGTTCGTTTCCATGCTGAGCTGTGCAAGGAGCAAGCTAATGTTACTAGCTAGCACCACGGAGGGATGGATAAAAAGGTGAACGATGGGAGAGGGATAAAATTGGTATAGGGATAAGGCGAGCGGGAAAAAAGAAACACTTTCTCACTATTCCAAATCCAAATGTTGATAACGCGGACAACTATTCTCAAGGGCAAAAACAAGCGTCTGGTTCATACTTCAGACAGGATTCTTTTGTGGAACAGGACGGTTTTATTCGCCTCAAAATATGGGAGGAGTTATGTAATGAGATCAAAGTATGCATTGGTTGAGGTTTGACGTCACCATGGACCCATTTCGACTCCACCCTTTTTTTCAGCATACAGGAATAAAGAGATATAGATAGACAGAAATTTAACAAGATTGCAATGGAATTTATTTCTCACGCTTTATTGGTGCTCAATACATACCTTCATAGGCATAAATAACGTGGTTATAAGCATATTAAGGATTTTTCTTGACCGTCATTTAAAATAATGATTAGGATTTAAAAACTGTTCAGGTAAGGTGTGCTGTAAGGTGTGTAACACACTGCTATGTGTTTGACACACACAGCCCTGTTAGTTTATATTAATGTGCTGTAAGGTGTGTAACACCCTGCTATGTGTTTGACACACACAGCCCTGTTAGTTTATATTAATGTGCTGTAAGGTCTGTGTGCTTCTCTCTGCAGGCTGTCAGGCTGTAGAGTCACACAGACAGGCTGTGACTCTCTGGCTTCAGCTCTGTGTTCAAACCCCTCACACCTGAGAGAGCTGGACCTGAGTTACAATCACCCAGGAGACTCAGGAGTGAGAGCGCTGTCTGCTGCTAAACTGGACACACTCACACTGCTGTAAGTACAGAGATTCCACACTGCACCTCACACACACACACACACACACACACACACACACACTCTGCTGTAAGTACAGAGAGTTTCCACACTGCTCCTCACACACACACACACACACACTCTGCTGTAAGTACAGAGAGTTTCCACACTGCTCCTCACACACACACACACACTCTGCTGTAAGTACAGAGAGTTTCCACACTGCTCCTCACACACACACACACACACACACACTGCTGTAAGTACAGAGAGTTTCCACACTGCTCCTCACACACACACACACACACACACACACACACACACTCACACTGCTGTAAGTACGCAGAAATTCCACACTGCTCCTCTCTCACACACACACACACACACACACACACACACACTGCTGTAAGTACAGAGTCCACACTGCACCTCGGGTACATCCCTCTGCCTTCAGTGGGGGCCGTAAGGAGTTTATTTCTGTTTTTGTGAAAAGGTGGCATTAAACTTAGGCTTTGACTAATACTGAAACCAGTAGAGGGAGACAGAGAGGGAGGGGCGGAATTACATTTTCCTGTTTTTCTTTTTTATCAGATCCGGGCCACAAGCTCCTTCCCTTGGGCCTGCAGATTCCATTTTATGAAGGGCTTTTACTCTACCGGCACTTTCTCTCTCTGTAGCCTCAAATTCTGCAAGTCTCTGCCTCTCTTTTGATCAGGGGTGGGCAAACCTTTTGGCCCAAGAGCCACATAAAAACTTTAAATTGTATCGCGGGCCACTTCAGATTGTCATTGCAGATAGCCTACTATGACATAAGTTTAAAATCCAATAGGCCTATTAGTTCCAAGTTAACAATAACTTGATGGAGGAAAAAAAACTCACCAAAACTAGGCTTCTTGATTAATGAGAGCAGTGCAGCTGATCACCTTTCTTTGCGAGAGCATCAAAGTCTTAACAGCTGTGTTGTGGCGATCCGTAATACACATCTCAAGTGATGGTCACTCAGCTGTGATCTGTGATGTGACTTGTTGATGTTCATCACACTGAATGTTGGCTCACAGAGTATGAGTGGAGTGGAGCGGCAGAAATTTCCACTCCCCGCTCAAAGCTTTCTGCAATCACTCCGCTCCAACTCTTCTCCGGGTTTTCCATTTCCTGCTCCCCACTCACTAGTGAGAGAAAACTAGCTCCATCATCGCTCCATAACAAAAGACAAAATTTGCGCCCCATTTCGGCTCCATTGTGGTAAAATTCTTACCATATCTTTTTTTTAAACGTCTGTACCCTTAAGTTAAGAATTTGTATGAGAAAAAAAATTAACACCAACATTAGCCTTAGCCTATGGCCTATTGTTTAGGCTACTTTGCACCATGCAGAAAAGCAGAATTAAATAGATTATAGCCTATTAACCTAATAAACGAAAAAAGAATGCATCCTTGTCTTTAAAAGAAAAAACAAACTAAAATTAGAACATTGGTAAGCCTATAGTTCTATGATTTAAAACAAATCGCGTCAGCTATTAGGTTAACTGCTTTCTCAATATAGGCTAGTTTTCAATGTAGGCTATGTTGTCTGTGCTTTTTGGTCGTTTGTGAAATTCAATATGGGAAATCATGTTAATTAGTATGATTTAGAAGCTTGAATAGCTAGCCTAGGCTACTCGTCTGGCAGAGGATAGACACAAATCGGTAAAACGCCTATAGCGTTCAGCTGAAAAACCGGCTTCATTTGGTTGAAAAGTGAAAGTTTTTTTTCTCAGAGTTTTTCACAATATTCAAATTTTCTGAGACACTGAATTTGGGTTTTCATTAGCTGTAAGCCATAATCATCAAAATTACAAGAAATAAAGGCTTCACTATGAAATATTTCACTATGTGTAATGAATCTATATAATATGAGTTTCACTTTCTGAAATGAGTGACAAAAAATATTGAACTTTTTCATGATATTCAAATTTTTTGAGCTGCACCTGTATATATATATATATATATATCTCTACATTCCTGATTTTTCTCACTGGGACATTATTAGGCTACCCACTACCCAGATTATTTCCCCGTGTATGCATGGAAAACTCATGTTTTCTCGACGCATATTTTTAGATTCCACAACGAATCCCTGGTCATAGTAATCACATATCCACACCCGCGTTCATCCTCTGTGGCATTTATTTTTTACATTTGTATTTTTCTTTACGATAATATTTGGCAAATTCCACTGCAGCTAACCTTAACAAAGTGTATAGCAATGTGGTGAATGTTGACGTTTAACGTGTGTTTGCTCGTGGTATGGAGCGGTATCGGAGCGATCTTGGAGCGAGAGAGAACGCAGACGCTCCGACTTTCTAAAAAGCAGCTCCTCGCTCCAGGCAAAATCACGCGGCTCCACTCCGCGCCGCTCACATACCCTGGCTCACACACATGAGTAGATCAGAGTAGCACCAGTATCTTTTGTGCTGCTTGCTGAATACGAGAGAGCATCGCCTCGTTCCGTGATGCGGAAAATTCATCCAGCTTTACAGAATGGAACTTTTCCTTCAGTGTTGCATCACATTGCAGGTCGATCATTTCCAGCTGCAATTCTTCTGCTGCTGTCTTGTAGTCGATCGTCAGAGGACATGACACCAGCGTTGGCAAACTCTCGCGAATCGACGTGAAAATTCGTCATGCATGTCGATGGAGAACATCCATACATTACATTACATTCATTTAGCAGACGCTTTTATCCAAAGCGACATACAGTAAGTGCATATAGAAAGGTCATCGAAGTAACTACAGAACAGATGAGAAAGCACATTCTTCCCATACAGTAGCAGCTATCCCTAGTAATGAACACTGAATGCAGTTCACAGTGAACTGGGTAAATCAGCTCTACTACAATTATATTCTAAATAGTATAAACTTGAATACGCAGTTCAACAAGAAGACATACCATGAGGTCCTAGATAAGTATTAGTCCAGGTGGAGCCTGAAAAGGTGTGTTTTCAGGCCACGACGGAAAGCAGGCAGGGTTGGTATTGAGCATAGGGGAATGGGAAGTTCGTTCCACCACTGGGGAGCTAGGGTGGGAAAGCTCCGCAGTCGGGAGGAGCGAGTGCCATTAACACGGAGGGGGGGAAGTGCGAGGCGCTCTGCTGTAGATGAGCGAAGTGGTCGGGCAGGAACATAGGTCTGAATCAGGTCCTGCAGGTAGACGAGGCCTGTCCTATTAGCTGCAGTGTGGGCCAGGGTCAGGACTTTGAACCTGATCCTAGCTGCAACTGGCAGCCAGTGGAGTGACCTTAACAGGGGGGTGACATGTGAAAATTTCAGGTTAAACACAAGCCGGGCAGCTGCGTTCTGGATCAGTAGCCTACCGTGTAGCCTACCGCATCCCTTAGTAGCCTACCGTGAACAAGCTGTTGTTTTGTGGATGCAGTTCGTAACAAAATTAATTGACTGCCTTGTCGCTCATCTTCAACATTTTTGTCATCACATATTCATTTTGGAGCGAACTATGATGTGTCTACTAAAAAAAAAATATACTGTTTCATGAGCTCGAGCTGAGCGACAGCAGGGGATGTTGCAGCTACATTACAGGCCCAGCGTCTTGGAGCAAGCAGCCAAACTGTGGGTTAAGTATCTGAAATCAATTGCTCCATACCTGTATAACCTTATCAATTTAGATATAAATTTAGCTATTCCACCCTGTCATGGTTTTTGGCCTCGTTGTATTTCTGAGATCGTTCTTTTTTTTTAGCGGCGTCAGCGCACTCAGATTTTTCCCTCTTCCGTTCTGGTATTTTTATCTCGTGCTGCGATTATCTTTCACACCTGTTTGTGGTTTCCTGTCGACTATATATAGCTCAGGGTTTCCGCTTTCCGTTGCTTTGATATTGTCTTTGCCACTTGACATAGAAGCCAGGTTAGGCATTTACGAAGCGACCTCTTCAAGCTTAAGAGTTACGAGCGTTACGATTTTGTTTTCTTTTTTGTGCTTTCAGTCGCTCGTTTTGGTTTGCACTTCTGTTCTCGTTGAGACAGATTGCCTTTATTAACTTTTTGTTTATCTCCTGTGCTCTCCCGTATAGAGAGTGAGAGACGTCTTTATTTTTCTCTTCTGCTTTTCGTTTGTTATTCATACCTCTATTTGCTTTCTTGTATCATAAGCGAGAGGTATTCTCGTTTCATTCGGATCTCGAGTTCGCCCTGTTATTTGGGTTGTTTGTTTTTTCCATTCTCCATTTTTGTTTATATATATTTCCCTCTTCTGGTGCTGACCTGTCTGCTTTATTGGTGTACACTACGGTGTACGCTTTTAGATCCCTTAGCTGTTGCGATTGGTACTCCGAACCTAACACTCCACCTTACACACCCATCCCATACGCAATGGCCGTACTCCCCCTGCCATGAACGTTACCATTGCTTACTAATGCTGGGTTAGCTAGCTAGCCAGCTAATAATAACACCCGGCAAGTCATTTTAACATTTAGCTAGCAAGCTAACGATAGCTTATGGCAAGGCATTTTAATTTAACAGTTATTCGACTTCCTTCAAGTCATCCTTGCTGGCTGGCCATATAAGTTGGCTCGCTACCGTGATTGCCTAAATACCATTACTTTTTTTTTTGTAATCAAAGTTTTTTATTGATTTTTGTTTTTTGACAAGAAACCCACAACATACACATCATTTTAACAACCAACACTTTGCACACACATACTACACATCCATCTGGGCAATGAAACATAGAATCTGTTACAATCACAATAATAGTCAAATAAAAAATAAAATTAAAATTAAATAAAAGAAGATGAAAAAAATTAAAAAATAAATAACATCTTACATAAAATTAAAATAAAATACAAAATTAAAAAAGGGGGGGGGGTAGTGGGCGGGTTTTATGTATGATAATATTTTTATTATGGGGCACTATTCAGTTGAAATTGAATAAAATGCAGAAAGTGGGACCAGATCTGGTAGAATTTACCCCTACCATCATTCAGTCTTGCAATAAGATCCTCAAAGGAGGCTGTGTCTGTCATCAATTTAAGCCAGTCTGCAAAACCAGGCCTTACTTGACTTTTCCAGTGTCTTAAGATTATTCTTACGGCTGAGATAAACCCAGCTAATGCCAAGGCAGACTCTGCTTTAGACACCTCTGGAGGTAAAAGGGATCGGTCCCCCAGTAGACATAGCTGGGGAGACTCTGGTAATGGCACACCCAACCATTCTCCAATAGTTTGAATAATTTGTTTCCAAAAAGGAAAGACCCTAGGGCATTCCCATAGAAGGTGGAGGTAGGAGCCTGTGTCATTCATACATTTCCAACACAAATTGTCTTTCATCAAACCCATTCTATGAAGTTTAACTGGTGTGTAATAATATCTATGGATAACCTTATAGTGTGTAAATTTGCTAAGTGCATCCCTCACTGGCCACCCTGCATTGAAAACCATATCTTCCCATGCCTCCTCCTGAATGTTTGATTTCAGGTCCCTTTCCCAGATTTCCCTTAGATGATTACAGTAACCATACAGACTGTCCGCCATAATTTTGTAGAAAGAGGAGGCATTACGCACAAACTCAGGCATTTTTAAATAGCAGAGCAACTTATTCTTGTCATCATCAAATGAGACCTTCAAACTTGTTACACAGCTTCTCAGTTGTAAATATTTCCAGAAGTCAGCCTTATCTCTTAAGTTAAATTTTTGTTTGAGTTCTTCAAATGACTGGAACAGACCATCACTATACAAGTCACTTATCCTACTGATATGTTTGTTCAGCCAGGTATTCCAAACAAAAGATTCCCTCCCTACCTTAATTGAGGGGTTATCCCAAATCGATGAATACACCTGCTTATATTGGGATATACGCATTTGCTTATGCACTTTTGCCCAGGTCTCTCTGGAAATACTGCAGGATCGGATTTGGGTGTCTCTTCTTCAGAGGTGCTTGTGATAGAGCCTCAATTGTCCCAAATGGAGACACCAGTTCCCTCTCTATATCCAACCATCCCAGATTTGTGCTGACACCACCCCAATGTTTAGCAATTTTGAACACCTCAAAGGCTACTCTCAAGCTGCACCTCTCTCCACCCCTCCCTACCTCCCTGTGACTATTGTTATTAATGTTGTGTAATTTCCCCCCCCCAAAAAAAAAAAGAAAAATAAAAAAAAAAACCCCCAATCATACTGACTGCGCCTAGTTACTTAGATTCATACTTGCCTTTTTAGGGTTGTTTTTAAACGTTCTTGTTCCTAGTTTGAAAATGCACTATGTACGTCGCTCTGGATAAGAGCGTCTGCTAAATGTCTATAATGTAATGTAATGTACTCTGTATAACTCCACGTTAGGCAAAGCCAGCCCCCCTTTGCTTCTAGTTGTGTACAACTTTTCCAGCTTTATACGGGGCTTCTTGCCATTCCACAGAAATTCCCTGATTATTTGATTGTACTGCTTAAAGAAAGAGTCTGGAACAGTTAATGGCACCATCATGGATATATAGTTCACCTGTGGAGCAACTATCATTTTAATGGTGTTTACTTTTCCCCACAGGCTAAGGTTGATCAGTCTCCACTTATCCAGATTAGCCTTTATGGGCTGAAGCAATGGGGAAAAATTAGCCTGTACCATGTCATTAATATCTGGAGTAAGACGAATCCCAAGATATTGCATCCCTGAATCTATCCATTTGAACTGAAGTGTATTATTTATTGTTGGGAGACAGGTTCTGGATACTGGCATTACTTCAGACTTATGCCAATTAATCTTGTAGCCTGATATTTCAGAAAAGGTTCCCACAATTTCCAAGAGCTTGGGAGTTGAGACTACAGGATTCACAGATAGCCAAAGGATGTCGTCTGCATTGAGGAACAGTTTATGCTCCCTTCCTCCTGATCTCACCCCCTGTATACTTGTGTCTGATCTGATTGCCATTGCAAGTGGCTCAAGAAATAGAACAAACAATAATGGAGAGAGAGGGTCTCCTTGTTTTGCGCCTCTATATATATTGAAAAAAGAAGAAACAACTCCATTAGTCAACACTGACGCCTTTGGTTCTGCATATATCAGTTGAATCCATTCAATGAATCCCTGTCCAAACCCAAAGGACTCCAGTACATGAATCAGAAACCTCCACTCCACCCTATCAAAGGCCTTCTCTGCATCTAAAGAGAAGGCTGCAATAGGTTCATCAGACTCTCTGTTTTGCCACATGAGGTGGAGTAGGCGTCTCAAATTATCAGAAGAAGACCTGCCCTTCACAAATCCCACCTGATCAGGGTCCACAATACTAGGAACAACATTTTCAAGCCGCATAGCCAGAACTTTAGTGAGAATTTTATAGTCTACATTAGCCAGACTAATGGGCCGGTAGCTAGCTGGGTCTAGAGAGTCCTTCCCCTTCTTAAGAATAATAGAAATTACTGATTCATTCAAAGTGTTTGGCAGCTGGCCAACTGATAGTGACTCTGAATACACTTTTGTTAATACAGGCACTAAGATATCAATGTACAGCTTGTAATACTCAACAGGAAAGCCATCTAATCCTGGAGCCTTGCCTGACTGCATTGACTGAATGGCTTTCCTAACCTCCTCCTCACTGATTGGAGCTTCCAAAGGCTGTACTTGCTCTGGCAACAGACATGGAAACTGGATCTTAGAAAACCATGATTTCAGTTGTTCTTGGTCAAACACTGTGTCTGATGTATAAAGGTTTTTGTAAAAATCTATAAACACCTGGTTAATATCCTTGGCTGAAGTAACTATCTTTCCATTACTAGCTTTAATTCCAGCAATTGCACTTGCATTCTCCTTCTTTTTCAATTGTCTAGTCAAAAGTTTACCCGCCTTCTCTCCGCTTTCGTAGAAGCTGGCCTTTAGTCTAAACATAGCATATTCAGCCTTCTTGCTGTATATAAAATTTAGGCTATACTTTAATTCACACACCTGTTTCAGCAAGTCTTCACTAAAGTTTTCGGAAAGTTCTCTCTCTCTTTGTTTTATCTTATTTTCCAGGTCCATGATTGTCTCCCTGTCTTTTTTCTTCCTTTTTGATGCTTCAGCAATGAGTTTGCCTCTGATATATGCCTTTGAAGCCTCCCATACTGTGCCTATTTTTGAGGTAGAACCAATGTTAATCTGAAAGAAGTTTGTGAGATCTTCTGAGATTGTCTGCTTAAACACAGTATTTTGTAGAAGAGATGTATTGAGTCTCCACCTATTACTCTTGATTTTTTTCCACGCTAATAGAGACACAAAGTTCTACAGTTGCATGGTCCGTTAATGCTATGACACCTATTGTAGCATCAATTATTGATTCAATCAGGTCTTTAGAAATAAGAAAATAATCAATTCTACTGTGTGACTTCTGGTTATGTGAGTAAAAGGTATATTCCCTCTTATTGGGATTAATCAATCTCCAGATGTCAACTAACCCAATATCTTCCTGTAGATGACCTACTGCTACTCGACCCTTACATGGTGCATGAGAGTACTTAGATCTATCCAATACAGGGTCTGGAGTCTGATTAAAGTCCCCTCCAAGTATTGTATGACCATCCTCCAGTGTCCCTAGCAGGCTATTGATTTTATGAAAAAAAACAGGATCATCTTCGTTAGGGGCGTAGATATTGCATAGGTTAATTTTCCTTCCATTAATTATGGATTCAATACAGACAACCCTCCCCTCTTCATCCTTGTGGTCCTTCAGCAAAACAAACTTCAATTTCTTATGCACAAGAATTGCAACACCTCTTTTCTTAGTATCAAATGAGCTATGGAAGACATGGCCCACCCAGCCCCTTTGGAGTTTCATTGCCTCAGAGTTCTTCATATGAGTCTCTTGTAGAAACACCACATCCGCCTGTCTTGATTTCAAGTAGAGCAGACACTTTTTCAATTTAGTGGGATTCTGTGTGCCATTTATATTCCAGGAAATAACTCTAATATGACTATTACTGTTCCCCTGTGTATTCACAGACATCATGCTCCATCATGGCATGTTGCGCCACCCACATGTAAGGACAAGGAAAAAATAGGGAAAATAATAATAGCAACAACAATAATAATAACCGTTCAAAAATAACAAAAAACGCCCATAAACTGTCAAGGTTAAACCCCTGCACACTTAAACATAGACAACCCCTTGAACCTAGGGGAAATGACACAAACAACCCACTATCTTTACCCACCTTCCCCCACAAAATATGCCCATACATCTTCATGGGGGAAATCCCACCCTTGATCTGGTCCATGAGGCGCTCGCCCAATGGCTACCATTCAATCCTCCTATTACCAATAAAACCTTTTAAGCCCTATAAGTGGTCCACCTATGTAAAGTAAAGCCAAAAGCTAGTTTGCCATACTCTTGTTATTCAAGTGATTAATTACAAATTATATTCATTTGCAGCATACATGTGGAAATTATTCTGAGTGGCTTGAGTTAAAAAGAAAAAGAAACGGAAAATTATTCATTCTCAAACCTGCATATTTTTCCATAATTGATGACGGAAGTACCCCCTGAGCTTGCCGTCTCACTCTTTTGGTTTCTGGTAAATCTCTCTGATTGCATTAATTCTATAGAGTTGATAAAGCACTATTCAAGCATTGTTTTAGCTCGTTAGCTGCATGACAATGTCTATGAACTATATTTGAATGCAAAGGTGTATTTCCTACCTCGGTGCGGCAGTGTGGTATAATGGTTAAGGAACTGGGTTTGTAACCGAAAGGTTGCAGGTTCGATTCCCAGGTCGGACACTGCCGTTGTACCCTTGAGCAAGGTACTTCACCTGCATTGCTTCAGTATATATCCAGCTGTATGAATGGATACTATGTATAAATGCAAAAAGAAATGCTGTGTAAGTCGCTCTGGATAAGAGCGTCTGCTAAATGCCTATAATGTAATGTAATGTACCTTGAATCATCCTTTTGGAAAGTTAAAGACAGACACCAAAGTGCCTTGCCTATTATTGCAGCCTACGACAGAGCACAATTTCGGCATTTTAAAATTTTGTACCAAAAATAGCCTACCACATACAGCAATTAGAAAGGAAGTTTTCAGCGATATACTATTTTCCCCGCTCTATTTAACAAGAAAATATGTCTGTGATGGAATTTACAGTAGCTAGCTAGCTGCTGCAGTCAGTTCATTGTTGTAACGTTAAGGCCGTGACACACTGGCCGCGATTTACTCGCACGAATAAATCGCACATTGAAAAATAAAAACTCCTGTATTGTTCATAAAATCGTGCACATCAAACGCGAAATGTCCTTTGCGAAAAAGCGGCATTTAATTTATTCGCTTCAAGTTCGTTTTTTGCGAGTTTTCGTTTGCGAAACAATTTATCTATCCAATCATAACAAGTTTCCATGACTGACGTCACCGAACTGCCACAACTACTCCAACATCCAATATGACGGACCAACTGATTTTATATGTGTCCCAGTATAGCGTCCTCTTTGATAAGAGACATAATAGTTACAAAGACAACGATTTGAAGGACAATTTGTGGAAAACCATAGCCGAGCAAATAGGCTATGAAGATGGTGGGTTTATAGCTAAATGTTTGCAATACGCACAACTTGCTATCTGATCAGCTCCCATAGGTTATTAGCATTGGCTTAAAAGTCGTCTCCAGCTATTTTAGCCAGCTAACGTTAACTAACCTTTAGATTTCACGTTAACGTTGATAGCAGTTCATGTAAAGAAGATAACAAGCCAGTGGCGATTACACACAAACATAGCTATTTATTGTTTTACTTTAGGCGAGTTCGTGTAGGCTACGCTGTCACCAGCTGGGTTGTTTGCCTTGGTGAAAACAGGATGAAAGCTAGCGAACACTGTTGTCTGTGTGCGCGGCAAATAAAGTTCCACAAAAATCTCATTCCGACTGCTGTGTGGATTTCCTGATTACTGATAGCCAAGTTATATAAATAACGAGGAAAACAGACGAGGTCTGCCTGTAGCGATCGTTTTGGAGAAAACTCTTCAGACTTCATGAGTTGATACACTGTATAGAAGACTACGACAAATTTATTTTAAAGATGTTTGCTGAAATGACGTAATGTATTGTTATGTTGTGGTTAACACTTTATATTAGTGGAAGAGATCAAGAGGCAGTGGAACACGTATGTCCGTAAAAGGAGGGAAGAGAAGGAGAGCATGTTGTAGACAAAACAAACTTGACATCAGTAAAAACGGACACATAATAAGCCCGGTTCAATATTTTGGCAATGTAATTTAAGCATGCTCTGTTTTTAACATTCTGGTAGAGGCAAAAAAACACTTTCGTTCCGTGATGTACCGAACGGATAACCATGTCATCGCTTGACGAATAGTAATCCATTTTTATTCGCACGGATTTTCAAACGCGAAAAAGAACGCGAGCTTTTCGTTTTTTCGCATCGTTGCAGGTGTGTCAGGTTTTTACGCGAAATATTCGCCGACGAATTTTTCGCATTTTCGCCTCGCTTATTCGTTACGTCCCCGATGTGTCACGGCCTTTACACATAGGATTTCTATTGGCATTGTCATCAGTGGCTATTTGACCAACTGACAAAACAAACAATTATTTATTTGGTTAAAGATGTTTATACATTTAATACGATATCAAGAAGCTAGATGGCTGGCTCGGTGCTAGGAGCAGCTTCGTATCTGACGTAACGTTAACGCTAGCCTGCACGAGATTTCCCACACGAATAGGCGCAGGCGTCAAAGTACATTTTCTAAAAAAACTACTTATCTCACAATTGTTCAATTAGGCTGTAATTCTATACATCTCATTTATATCTAGAAATGAATGGCACACATATCAAACATTGTAACAAAACAGTATAAGCAAGAGAAGCCCACATTTGGAAAATTCCCTGTTGACTCCAATGCATTCAGACCAGCTTCTTGTCTGCTTATTTTCTTCTTGCCGTTTGCTTCACAGCCCCGCCCACGCCCCGTTCAGGCCCCGCTCAGGCCCTGCCCACACCTTGCTCAGGCCCCACCCACGCCCTGCTCAGGCCACGCCCACGCCCTGCTCAGGCCAGGCCCCGCCCATGACATGAGTGGCCCCTCTCCGTCTCAATACCCTCTCTGGTCCCAAGATGCCAGGGTGCGTTTTAGACCAATGATTGTTGTCTCCCCCTCTTGGTCCCACCCCTCCGAGTGAGGGCAGTGAGAACCCTATAGAACCTATCTATGTCAGTGACCCCAGGACTCAACCTGTCCCTCTGATTGGTCGTGAACAAATGTTAATACCTTGTCCAAACGACACAATATTTAAAAAAATCTGCACATGCACAGACATTAGGTGAAGGAAAGGCACCTATTGCAATTACAATTTTTTGTGGGAAAAATTTATTGACTGAGTGTTTTGACCACATTGCTCTGCCATTGACTTACATGGTGAAAGACCTATACTGGAGCCAACCGCAGTGGCACTAGTGAGCTTCAAAACAAAAGCCCAGTCTTGGCCCCTTGCCTATATCTAGACTACTGTATCTGACAATTCTGACATAACCTACATTTATTCTGTTGTAAATTTCAGAATGGTAGCCTACAGCCTCTTCTTCAATTTGAACTTTAAAACATGGATGTGCAGTGAATAGTTCTTAAGATATGACCCTTAACTAGTGGGGCCAAGATGAAAATTGCTTCTAGTGGGCCAAATTTAATAGGGTTAATTGATTTCGTAAGTCCTTCACTTGAATTGAACAACTGTTGCCTTGTGGATAGACTACTACAGACTCAAACTGCAAATGAGACAAGTCAGAAATGGTAACAAAAAACTTTTATTAAATCGCCAATCGAGTGGGTTGCCAAGCTAGGTAGCCTAGGTGAGTAACCAGCTAGTGACCAGCCAATTCAGTTGTGAATTCACTGGGTAGCTATGCTAGGAATGCCAGTGACCAGCCAAGTCAGTCGCAAATCCAGTTGGATGCTGAACTTGGCACAGTTACCAGCCTCGGCAAATCAAACGGGCTTCTCATTCACCACCGCCGGACTCTCATTTACATTAGTTTTAATAGGATACATCATAAAATATATATTTTTTAAACCTTATAGGCCTACAGCATGTATCTCAAGTAATCGATTCACTTGCAAGACAGCTTCGGCTACCCACACGCACACTAAACCCACACACACACTAAACCCACGCGCGCACTAAACCCACGCGCGCACTAAACCCACGCTCACACTAAACCCACACACACACACTAAACCCGCGCGCGCACTAAAGCCGCGAGTGCACTAAACCCACACACACACACTAAAGCCGCGAGCGCACTAAAGCCACGAGCACACTAAACCCACACACACACACACACTAAACCCGCGCGCGCACTAAAGCCGCGAGCGCACTAAAGCCGCGCGCGCACTAAAGCCACGCGCACACTAAACCGAGGACGATGGACTTCCTCGCACTGTTTCGTCCCCCCGCCCCACGGACTATGATTGGACAGTTGATTTCATTTATCGAAGTGCTCCGCCTTGTCAGTGACTACATTAAATGCAATCACAGGTTAGCTCTGCAGGTTAAAAAAACCACACAGCTGGTGTTTAAATGCAATGACAGACTGCTCTGCAGCTCAATAAATTCAATCACAACGATTGGTTTGAATTGTCAAGTTCCGTGCGCTACGCTATGCTGACGAAGCTAAATGTAGCTGGGCTTGTGTTGGTGGGGGTGCGCTCTGGGGGGTGGGGGCATTGTAAGGGCTGTGGCGTAGCTGGGCTTGTGTTGGTGGGGGTGTGCTCTGGGGGGCGGGGGCATTGTAAGCGCTGTGGCGTAGTTGGGCTTGTGTTGGTGGGGGTGCGCTCGGGGGGGCGGGGGCATTGTAAGGGCTGTGGCGTAGCTGGGCTTGTGTTGGTGGGGGTGTGCTCTGGAGGGTGGGGGCATTGTAAGCGCTGTGGCATAGCTGGGCTTGTGTTGGTGGGGGTGTGCTCTGGAGGGTGGGGGCATTGTAAGGGCTGTGGCGTAGCTGGGCTTGTGTTGGGGGGGGGGTGTTCTGGGGCAGTGGGGGCATTGTAAGGGCTGTGGTGTAGCTGGGCTTGTGTTGGGGGGGGGGTGTTCTGGGGCAGTGGGGGCATTGTAAGGGGTGTGGTGTAGCTGGGCTTGTGTTGGGGGGGGTGAGCTCTGGGGGGTGGGGGCATTGTAAGGGCTGTGGTGTAGCTGGGCTTGTGTTGGGGGGTGCGTTCTCTAGCTGGTAAATACTGACACAACAAACCGATAACAGATAACATATTAATTATCATATTATACATATTGCTTATCTTTCTATTTTTTGCACACACACACACACTCTCTTTCTGTTCTGCTGTTCCAACAGTGTGAACCATGGAGGAGAGAACAGGACCAAAAAAGGACCCAGGAAATGTGAGTTTGCATCGATCCCGAATACACTGCTGTGTGCGTGCGGACTTTACAAAAATGTCTCTCTCACACAAAGAGAAACACACATGTACACACACAGGTACTATCACTGCTCTTTCTCTGTCACACACATAATGAGGTGAATATTGATAATGATCATTAATCTCATTAATGTGTCTGGTGTGCAGACGGCTGTCAGCTCACACTGGATCCAAACACAGCGTGCAGAGAGCTGTCTCTGTCTGAGGGGAACAGGAAGGTGACACACACACCGGGGAGAGAGGAGCCATATCCTGATCATCCAGAGAGATTTAAGTCCTGCATCCAGGTTGTGTGCAGAGAGAGTGTGTGTGAGCGCTGTTACTGGGAGGCTGAGTTCAGTGTGTCTGAGGAGGTGGGAGAGGTTTCTATAGCAGTGACATATAAAGGAATCAGCAGGAAAGGAGAGGGTTACTTGAATGACTCTTTCTTTGGATACAATACAAACTCCTGGAGTCTGAGCTGCGATAAACACAAACACTTACATCTCAGCTTCTGTGTCATTTACAATGGTAACTACACAGACATACCCACCCCCTCTCCCTACCGCAGAGTCGGAGGAGTGTGTGATGATGGTGATGGTGAAGGAGTGAGTGTGTACAAGGTAGGAGTGTGTGTGGACCCTCCGGCCGGCACTCTGTCCTTCTACAGCGTCTCTGACTCTGACACACTGACCCTCCTGCACACAGTCCACACACACTTCACTGAACACACTCCCCTCTGTGCTGGATTTAGAGTGAGGAACTCCTCAGTGTCCCTCTGCCAACTGGAGTAGAGTCTCACACACACACACACACACACACTGTCTTTTTCTCACAACCACACATATGCCCTCCCATACACACACACACACCATACCACACACACACTCACATTCAAATCTGACAAATACACACAAACATACGCACACACACTCTCACAAACACACCCACACATTCTCTGACACACACACCTTCACTCTAACATTCATATACACATCTGACCAATACATACACTCTCTCTCTCACACAGACACGCAGAAATACATTCTCACTCTCGCACACACTCACACCCACGCCCTCTTATGCACACACACACATGCAAACACACTCACACCCACGCCCTCTTATGCACACGCAAACACACTCACACCCACATACACACTTTTTCACACACACATGCAAACTCTCACACCCTACCACACACATGCCCTCTTATACACACACACGTACACACATACTCTCACGAGTACACATGTACACACTCACACAGTTTCTCTCAAATACTGTAAAAATCTCTCCCACACACACAGACCATTTTAGACAAACTTGCATTTACACCCAACCTTACTAAACCAATACACAACCACGACCAAAACCTGACCCAGCCTTACTAAACCAATACACAACCACGACCAAAACCTGACCCAGCCTTACTAAACCAATACACAACCACGACCAAAACCTGACCCAGCCTTACTAAACCAATACACAACCACAACCAAAACCTGACCCAACCTTTGTACAACCACAATTTCAGCTGTACCCAATATTAACCTCAGTACAGCTTAAACCCTGTATATAAGAATATGATATTTTAGCAGGTTCAGGTTAAGCGCTCGCTATCTAATTATGATTTATTTGTTTACATTGAAAGAAAACTTAAATGTTCAAGCTGTGTTTGTGTACTTTTGAAGATTAAAACATGAAATGAGAGAGAAAATTAAGAGTGTGATATTGGAAAAAGTTTGCAGGGTAAAATGCTTTTGAAGTCATAATTCAGTCTTTTGTATCTTTGCATTTTTGGATAAAAGAAGCCAGTGACAAACTCTTGAAGTTAAATGCATTTTATGAGCTCCAATGTGCATAATTCTGTGGGCAAAATCAGCTGATGTGCGGACTTAAGACTGATCACTGCAGTGGTATTTCCTTTCTGTACTGATCACTGCAGTGGTATTTCTGTACTGTACTGATCACTGCAGTGGTATTTCTGTACTGTACTGATCACTGCAGTGGTATTTCTGTACTGGATCACTGCAGTGGTATTTCTGTACTGTAAACATTAATGGTTTGATTTTCCATATTTATTGTCTTGTTTATTTAGTTTGAACCTGTTGCTGTAATTTTCTGTATTTGCAGACAATGATCCTCAATGATTAAACCTGAATTATAAAAGTTTTCACTGTTTTGCTGTTATGATTTATTCTTGCATGATCTAACTCCAGTGATATAGTATAATATAGTTATTTCATATTCTGTATGGGATTATGTACGGGCTCAATATGAGTAGATCAGGTTGGGGATTCAATCACACACACACACACACAGCACCCCCCTCTCCCACAGGCTGGCTCTGGCTATTACTTCTATTTCCCTTCTACCATCTCTGATTGTAGGTTAATTTAGCGTTACTAGGTTAATTAACGTCTGTCAAGGAAGTTTACCTCAGAGATCACACACACACACACACTCTCTCATACGCACGCACGCACACACACACACACACACACACACACACAGCAACCCTCTCTTCCCCAGGCTGGCTCTGCCTATACCCACCCCACTGCCCCGCCCTTAACCCGCTTCCCCGCCCTTAACCCGCTGCCCCGCCCTTAACCCGCTGCCCCGCCCTTAACCCGCTGCCCCGCCCTTAACCCGCTGCCCCGCCCTTAACCCGCTGCCCCGCCCTTAACCCGCTGCCCCGCCCTTAACCCGCTGCCCCGCCCTTAACCCGCTGCCCCGCCCTTAACCCCCTGCCCTGCCCTTAACCCCCTGCCCTGCCCTTAACCCGCTGCCCTGCCCTTAACCCACTGCCCCGCCCTTAACCCACTGCCCTGCCCTTAACCCACTGCCCCGCCCTTAACCCACTGCCCTGCCCTTAACCCACTGCCCCGCCCTTAACCCACTGCCCCGCCCTTAACCCACTGCCCTGCCCTTAACCCACTGCCCTGCCCTTAACCCACTGCCCCGCCCTTAACCCCTTAACCCACTGCCCCGCCCTTAACCCACTGCCCCGCCCTTAACCACCGGCCGGCCCTTAACCCACTGCCCTGCCCTTAACCCGCTGCCCTGCCCTTAACCCACTGCCCTGCCCTTAACCCGCTGCCCCGCCCTTAACCCGCTGCCCCGCCCTTAACCCGCTGCCCCGCCCTTAACCCGCTGCCCCGCCCTTAACCCGCTGCCCCGCCCTTAACCCACTGCCCCGCCCTTAACCCACTGCCCCGCCCTTAACCCACTGCCCCGCCCTTAACCCACTGCCCCGCCCTTAACCCACTGCCCTGCCCTTAACCCGCTGCCCCGCCCTTAACCCGCTGCCCCGCCCTTAACCCACTGCCCCGCCCTTAACCCACTGCCCTGCCCTTAACCCGCTGCCCCGCCCCTACCTGCGTTTTGCCTTCAGTTTTGTCCTCAGCAAGTGAAACGGAAGTTCAGTTGGACTCACACACACACACACGCACACACATACACACACACACACACACACACACACACACACACACACACAGGTCGGGGGAATTGACTTGGCCAGTCAAGAACATTCCATTTTTTGTCACTGAACAACTTCTTGTTTTCTTTAGCAGTATGTTTGGGGTCACTATCCTGCTGCAATGTGCTTCACTGTCCAATGAGTTTTCAGGCATTTTGTTGGATCTGGGCAGAAAATATATTTTTGTCCACTTCAGAATTATTTAGTCATTTGCGTAAGCTCCCTACACACACACACCCCCGCACCCGTACGTCATAGCGAAGGCTACAGTACACACACACACCCCCGCACCCGTACGTCATAGCGAAGGCTACAGTACACACACACACCCCCGCACCCGTACGTCATAGCGAAGGCTACAGTACACACACACACCCCCTCACCCGTACGTCATAGCGAAGGCTACAGTACACACACACCCCCGCACCCGTACGTCATAGCGAAGGCTACAGTACACACACACACACACCCCCGCACCCGTACGTCATAGCGAAGGCTACAGACGCGTAGCCAGGGTGAATACCAGAAAGGGATTAGAATTGTTGATTTACTGTTGTGTATTTCTTGATTATAATGATACAAATTTTATTAAAATGTCTGGGGTGCTAAACCGGGGCTAAGCAGATTTGTGACGGGGCTATAGCCCACCCTTGCCCCGGTGTAGCGCCGTCCATGCTCAGCACATCCTCACATCCTGCACACATCCTCAGCACATCCTGCACACATCCTCAGCACATATCATCCGCACATCCTGCACACATCCTCCGCACATCCTCTTCACATCCTCAGCACATATCATCCGCACATCCTGCGCATGGAATGCTTTTAAATCCACTATGAAAGGACTGCTGGTGCAATCGACAGGTTCTATTTCAATAGAATTTTTGATGCGTTGCTTTTACTGTTGTTGTGATTGTTTATATTGTGGTGTTATTTGCGTGTTGTACGGTTTTGTCTTATTTGCAACATTTATTATTATTTTTTTCTGTGCTGCTGCCTGTCTTGACCGGGACTCCCTTGAAACATAAATTATTATTTATTTATATTATTCCTGATCTTTTCCCTTTTTCTCCCATTTTGGTAGCCAATTAGCCCCTGTGCAATTCAATCCCCCCCCTGTAGCAACCGCTAGAGAACCACCGCTACAACCCCTTCGTCCGGTAGCAGGATAGAGGGCGCCATGTCCTCTTCAGGGCGCGACTCCTCGAGCTCCTAACCGTGAGTCCAGGGGTGCGTCCCAATATTCTTCAGTCCCCACCTTCCCACCACCACTCCTCTACTACCAGGAAGTATGCAAAACTGCCTTTCGTTTCAAGTACAATTATTTACATGTTCAGAATACAATTTAACTGACATTGCGGTTTGTGTGGAGACATTAATTAATATGTAACCATTAATACGTGATTAAGATGTAATCAGCAACATTAGATTAAAACACAAAAATCAGTTTCCGGGGCATGGAGTAGAGGAGTGGTAACGGAGTAGGAAAGGTTTCATTTTTCGACTATTGGGACGCACCCCGGCTGTCCCAGGGCTGTCTTTTGTGCGACGACTTTGTCCGAGACCCCCCCCCCCCCCCCCGACGCGGAAGCAGCCGCCAATTGCTGCTCCCACAGGGCACCGGCCATGCTCAGATCTGGCAGGATCATGCTAATTCTCTCCCAGTTTGTGAAACCTTAGTTTGGTGGGACACAGTGCTGCTGCAAAGCCGAGCAGGCCGTCCGGAGTCGATGTTTTCTGCTGTAAGGCAAAGTGTCCTTAAGGCAGCAGTGATTCATTAAAAAATATATATTAAACAAAACCGTTTACTACATGAGAAATACTTGAACAGGATCACAGACTCAAGTCCAACTTTTCATTGATTACGTTTTCTGTGTATTTTATTGTAAAATGTCTTATACGTTCTAACTCGCATAAAAAAAGGACAGTTTTTTTACGTACATTAAGAATGCTTAAATATAGGAATTGTATAAATGTAGTTATTTATCATTTATTAATCGATATTTATCAATCCAATAAAATAAAAGTCTGGCCAGTTATATAATATTTTATTTTTTCCACCTTGAACAGGGCATTGAAGGGTATGCCATAGTTATGATGTTAGACATGGAGCTGGACACGCCCTAAATGCACGTGCGCCTTGCGTTTTAGACCATGCGCCAAGATCGCAAAGATAGAGCCCCTGTGTTTGCTCATTCATTTAAACTAATTTATTACTTTTTAGTTACTTATTTTTAAATTTGTTTTTTAAACAAGCATACAAAACAATTACATGCCATGCTGATATATATATATATATTTAAATGCACAAAACATTGTGCGTCAGCACATAAAAAGCATTGAGTAAACAATGTTAATCAAAATATGTACACATTCACAGATGTGTGATAGTAGATGAAATGCATTATGGGTACTCAGTCAATTAGTCAGAATGTATACACATTCACGGTTGTGTGATAGTAGATAAAAAGATCTTTAAAGACTGCCTTTGAAAGATTAGGCAGAATATTTAATGGAATCCATTCTCTTGTGTGTATACGCGTCACACTGACACAGCCCCCACCTGTGCCCTCTCCCATAGTTCACCTGTCCTTAGAAACGACAGCACCATGAGCCACTGCAACACAGCCACCTGCAAACATGCCTGAACACTTTCATTCTCAATTCTTTATTTTTATACAGTACCAAGATTAGAGGACACTGCAAAAAACCTCAAGCACGTGAAGTATGAGAACATTCAGACAGAAACATTACGTTAGAATGTTGTATCAACTTCCATTTTTAAACTGCAACAAATGTCGCCATATTGCAGCCCTGTTGTCCACCCTCAGATTACATCCAATGTTCAGTTGATATTTTTAATGTATATACACTGCTCAAAGAAATTAAGGGAACACTTAATCAACACAGTATTACACCAAGTCAATTAAACTTTCTGGGATATCGATCTGTCCAGTTAGGAAGTGTAAACATTTGTGAATCAATTTCACCTGCTTTGGTGCAAATGAAAGTGACAGCAGGTGGACAGGAGAGGCAACAGCAAGACAACCCCCAAAAAGTAAAAGGTTTTGCAGGTGGTGGCAACAGACCATTTCTCTCTCCTTATCCTTCGACTGATTTTGCTTGTGCCCTTGTCACTGCTGGTAGCATGAGGCGGTACCTGCAGCCCATTCAGGTTGCACAGGTAGTCCAGCTCCTCCAGGATGGCACATCCATATGTGCTGTTGCAAGAAGGTTTGCTGTGTCTCCCAGCACAGTCTCAACAGCGTGGAGGAGATACCGGGAGACGGGCCATTACACGAGGAGAGTTGGACAGGGCCGTAGAAGGGCAACAACCCAGCGGCAGGACCGGTATCTGCTCCTTTGTGCGAGGAGGAACAGGAGGAGCACTGCCAGAGCCCTACAAAATGACCTCCAGCGGGCTACTCGTGTGCATGTTTCTGACCAAACTGTCAGAAACAGACTCCATGAGGGTGGCATGAGGGCCCGACGTCCTGTAGTGGGACCTGTGCTCACAGCCCAGCACCGTGCAGCTCGATTGGCATTTGCCAGAGAACACCAGAATTGGCAGGTTCGCCATTGGCGCCCCGTTCTCTTCACAGATGAGAGCAGGTTCACACTGAGCACATGTGACAGACGTGAAAGAGTCTGGAGACGCCGTGGCAAATGTTATGCTGCCTGCAACATCATCCAGCATGACCGGTTTGGTTTCATTGACTTGGTGTTATACTGTGAGGATTGTGTTCCCTTAATTTTTTGAGCAGTGTAGTTGTGCCACTTTAGTACAATTGAGTAATAGAACATTTTTTTTCTGTTGAAAAATGTAGTGCTGTAAACATTTTAATTATGTCAACAAGTGTAACTCCACTAATTATTTAATACATTCTCACTCAAAAAAAGAATGAGTTCTCAAGTTCTTGATCAAGGTTTTATGACAAGCCTGCACACCAGTAAATGTCGAGGCTTTGTGGCAAGGCTCCTTCATTACCACATTATTCAAAGTTGTACATTTGCCATCTTATGATAAGACTTTGAACTGTCTCTAGACTGATTGGTATGGAATGTGGGATAAGACCATAGACCGTAGAAAAGGATAAGAGCCAAAGGATTCCATTTTCTATGATGTCATAAAACACAAGACAAGATGGCCCTCCCCTTCCCTGTAAGGTTGACTTCAAATCCCTAAAGGCAAATACACTGGCTTTCCTGGAAAAGCAAACAAACATACATTACATTACATGCTTTTAGCAGACACCCTTACACAGCTAGATATTTACTGAAACATTTCAGGTTAAGCACCTTGCTCAAGGGTACAACGGCAGTCTTATACCTGAAAATCGAACCTGAAATCTTTAGATCATAAGCCGTTACACAAGTTGCCTCACCATCACACTATAGCAATCCAGTGGATTTGTTTTGTAATTATTCATTGTGATATGGAAGCAAAAACACATGAAAAGAATTAAGTTTTATATTTTTAATTTTTTAAATGTTGATTTAAAAACTTTTTCTTTTTTTCATGCTACAAAAAATAAGGTGTTGGCATGAATGGTATATCACAAAATACAACATGATGTTTTTTCCTCTTTTAAAAATCCAAATATTTTGGCAAACTAATATCCATACCTGAAAAATGCAAATATTAAAATAGATTTCAATTATAATAATAGATCAATTTTTGCTCGTATGAGGGCGCATATTTTGAGCGCAAAGTAAGGCGCAAGGTTACAATGGGCTGAACTTAGCCTCTTCATTAATTATAGGTGTGTCTTGGGTGTAACATGCAATACACCAATCAAAATGTCATATCCCATTCTCTTTAATAGCCTGCTTTTCCACCTTGGCGGATTGCTTATATTATGGCGAAGCAGCCATGCTCGTGCTTGTGTAGTTAAAGCGTGCGAGCAAGGAAAAGGGTATATGGATCAATAGTATGATCAGTATTATTAACCATTATGACGCGTTTTGATAGACACAAAAATAATCTTTAACATTAGGGTTCCCGGTAATTCCTGACAGTGCTGTTCTTTTGGAAAATATATGCTGTTTAATTTAGTTAAAAAGCACCTGCAACCGCTGAGAATAAGCAAACAGAATAGTCTATGGCTTCCATCTCACCTTAGAAAACGCCACATTAGCCTGCTTCTTTAACAAATGTAGTTTGATTATACAATGATGCATTGTCAAATATCAATTCCATGAGACTCTTTTCACAGCAGACCGATCACAGGCAATGAATTCGGCTAACGAAGTTCAAGCTTGATACGAAGTTCATATTACGTGCATTCTTATATTGATTAATAACATACATGGCGTTATTTGCCTTAATGATGACACTAAATACACTAACGCTGTCAGGTTGGGAACCAATAGTTTTACGCATATATTTCCTTTTGTTTTATAGGCCTATTGTTCTGCCTATGGAAATATATATATTTTAATAAAAAAATTTACTGGTAGTTTAATGTCTATAAACAAGCCCACTTACCTGTGATTCCAGGGATAATGTGCGTCTATTCTGGAAAAATAAATATTTTATTTGATTCAAATGTTTTGTTTGAGGATCTTTTTAACTGTATAGTTCTCTCTGTGAGGCTGATCTGAGGTCAGAGTAACACCAGCCCTGGCCAGCAGGTGTCGCAATTTCTTGATCATATATTTAATTTCAGTTTCATATTCAGTACTTATTTTTACTCCTTGCATCCTTTCCTCGCTCTTTAGCTCCTCCCAACAGATGACGCGAGAAAAAGATGCAAGGATCGGATACGAGGATGGAGGAAACGAGGCAAATGTATTAGGCAAATGGAATGTTTTTTCTCAATTAAACGTCGGCGTCATATTATGCTCACATGCCTATCTATCCTGCTTTTTAGCTTATTTTTCCATGAATAAAGGTGCTTTAGTTAGTTATAAAGAATGAGTGTCATTATGGATTAGCGATTTATAATAAATGGAAAGGAACAGAAAAATTGCATTTGTATAGAGGTTTGCCTGCAACATGGCAGATGTGGAGAGTGGTGGATAATTTATACACGTCACACGTTCAGAGAAAAGGCTTCCGCAAAGACTACACTTGTGTTTCCTCACTGAAGCATCCTCCGGGAATCTCGTCGTTCCCCACTCCTCGCTCCTCCGAGGAGCATTTAGCAGATTGGAAAATCCTTAAAGATGGCAAACCTCAATCGATTTCCGGGTCAGGCGAGGACAGAGGAGAAGAGGACGGATAAAATAAGCGATTGGAATCCACGCAGAGTCATAAGTGTTTTGGTGTAATTTCTATGCATGTCCACAAGAGGGAGCCAGCAAAATATTCAAACAGCGCAATACATGACTCGGACTGTGACCGAATATAATCCCTGTTCCCTCCCCCCTGTCCTCTGTCCACTCGAACCCATGTCTACTATATGCCCTGTCCCCTCACTTTGCAAGCACTGTGCAAAAGAAATCCTGCAAAACTCTTTCCAAACATGTTTCGTACACATTCAAATGTATGCCTTAGATGCATGAAAATAAATTTAATAAAACAATTGGTCACAAATCTGTTTTTTTATACGTTCAATAATTAAGTTTTTTTAAACAATCTTAAAATTATGCGAAGAGCGCCTTGTAACCCCAGTACATAAGCAAAGCGAACACAAAGACCATGGCTGAATATGACCCTATGTGCCCTGTCAGACCCTTGTCCCTATGTGCCCTGTCCCCTCAGACCCTTGTCCCTATGTGCCCTGTCCCCTCAGACCCTTGTCCCTATGTGCCCTGTCCCCTCAGACCCTTGTCTCTATGTGCCCTGTCCCCTCAGACCCTTGTCCCTATGTGCCCTGTCCCCTCAGACCCTTGTCCCTATGTGCCCTGTCCCCTCAGACCCTTGTCCCTATGTGCCCTGTCCCCTCAGACCCTTGTCTCTATGTGCCCTGTCCCCTCGCTTTTCCTTTCTCTTTCCTTCCTTTACCACTGCAGGAGAGGAACCCTCTGCAAACCAGCAATTTTGCTGAGTAGGGCCAAAGTATTTTATTACCAGTTGTTGGTGTATTAAGTTCTTCCTGTATGATAAATAAAATTAAATTACATGAAGCAGTGTGCAAAAAAAATTCTGCAAAACTCTTTCCAAACTAGTGAGGTTTTGTAACAATGACGATTGTTACAAAGTGTAGATTATGAATGAAGACAGAATTAACAAAAATAAAAAAAGTTTACTTCACCATAAAATCTTTGATATGACCCACTCTGTACCGTAGATATGCATATACACTCCAATATTCTTCACTCCCCACCTCCCTTCCTCCACTCCCCCACTACCACTCCTCTCCTACACGGAAGTATGCAAAACTGTCTGAACGTTTCGAGTACGAGTATTTGCATGTACAGTATACAATGTATCTGACATTGCTGTTTGCGTCGAGACATTAATTAATATGTAACCATTAATACGTAATTAAAATGTAATCAGCAACATTAGATTAAAAAACAAAGATCCGTTTCTGGGGCACGGAGTAGAGGTGGTGGTAGTGGAGGAAGGGAGGGTGCATTTTTCGACTATTGGGATGCACCCACAATATATTTAACGCTTTTACTTTTGGGTTACTGACTGAAATTGTCGGATGAGTGCACAATTCTGCAGGTGAGTGTACTCCTGAACTCCCTCAACAAAACCCCGGAAATAAGGGCTTCATTCTGGTATTTTAAGTGACCCCATTTGTGAGAAAAAGTCGCACACTCAAAAGCTTTTTGACGAAGTTGACTCAAATATGCGCCTCCAAAAATTTGCAGGAATCGTCTTCGGACACAGCCAAAATTAAAGCATGTCCCCCCTCCAGTAAATATGGTTTGACCATCCGTGACGCAATGTTTGTGCTGTTTGAAAGCGCTTATGGGATATGTTGTCAATAGACACGATTGCTGAAGCCGATGAGACGTTTGACTTCATTTCCCAAATAAACCATTGTCGAAAGGCCACGTGGTGTACATCTGCAACTCGTAAACATTCTTCCACCCGGTACAGTGCTACAGAAAGGTAATTACTTATTTTATAGCAAGACAAAGTTAACTAGTAATGTCTACCAGCTAACTTTTGAAAATAGCACTTCGTATGCTTCGCGTGTGATACCTAATTATATCCATATATTTCACCAAGCTTGCAGGAAACGGCTTGCATGGATAAATGAACTAGTTATCTGGCTTTGTAGATAACACTAGCAAGACAGGCACCATTGAATGAAAAAGCCAGCTAATGTTAGCAAGATCGTTTAAGCAGGGATGCAACTTGACTAATGTGTTAATGTGTGAGCTAATGTTTTATGGCTTCTTGTCACGTTGCTAAATATACCTATAGTATTGTTACCATTTACAAAGTAACATTATACTCCATTATAAATGCATATTGTTGCTAGTTATCTGTCAAATTATTTAAACCTAGAAAATTTTTTAGTAGGCTTTTAAAGTGAACGGGATATGATACTCTGATTGGTTTATTCATAATTTGTTTAATAATTCTTGATTATTTTGAGTAAAATACAACACTGCATAACTTCGAATTTAAACACTCAGAATGTACAATTACAGTAACAATGGTATGGATGTTGAGTTTTTTTCACACCTATGAATACATTTACTTTGACTGCATGGACTTCTTGTCTGGAGCAAGATGCTTTATGAATTATTTCTCATAAGCCACTATTGCTTTTTATGACTGTCCCTCAGATTTATATAACTCGGTTATCGATCATGTTTACAATGATCCACTTTAGTTAACAGCAGCAATAGCTAGCTTTCTGCCTTGGCTGCAGTTTTCTTTGTGTAGTTTTCTGTATGCTGGTGAAAGGTAGTATCTGTCATATCAGGTGTTATTCCAGATGTCAAAATATTTCAGATTTTTTCCCAGATTTCTTAACTATTGTTTATAAGTACATGTGGTCAGATGTAAGTTCATACTGGCTGTCGAAAGTTTACACTATCATAATTTTGAGCTTTTTTTCCGTTACATCCTCAAATGAAAATACTTTAAATCATATTTTTTACAGTGGTATCCCTCAAAAAAAATCTCATAATTGTGAGAAATAATAAAAAAATACAAATACAAATAACTGGATTTTTGAAGTGTGCACACTCCCCTGAATCAGTACTTAGTGGGAGCTCCTTTTGCTTGAATTACAGCCATGAATCAGTTCGGATAGGTCTCTCACATCTTTGCTCACCGAGATTGGGCAATACTTTTTGGGCCCATTTTTTCTTACATGACTGTTCAAGCTCAGAGAAACTGCATGGTGACCGTTTATGGACTGCATTCTTCAAGTCATTCTATAGATGTTCAATGATGGGTAGCACAATCAGTAGATTAGTTTATTCTTAATTTAATATATCGTACGCAATATCTCGTTACGCAATAGAATGCTTTGAAATGTGTTCATATAACCTATAAATAGATACTCTTTCTACTGAAACAAACACAGTTATATTAACCTCGAGAGAAAACCAAGAAAAAAATATTTTTTTCGTAAAAAGTGTCTAATTATGCATGTAACGCATAACATAAACAAGCGTTACTGCTCACATGTTGTAGTATTGCGCCTTTGATGTTCAGCATAATAATACGGCACTCCTGGAGTACTTTAGCAAAATATCGACCAACATATTAACAGTGTTTCAGAATAATTTCTTTATTCTATGCGAAGAAATAATACAAAGAGTTTCTTCCTGCTTGATGTAACGCACGGTATGTTTCTAGTCACCGCTTGTGCCTTTTCTATCAATAGTAGCGCTATTTTGTTTTCCTTGATTCCAACACACCAACCAGTACGATGGGCTTGTTATGATTTACCTTTCACGTTAATCTAACATCGTAAAATTTAATATTCACGGAGCGAGAGCGTTTTAAAGATAACTGAAACACGTTTTATTCCCTCTTAACACAACACAATTATGTACGGACTCACCATTGAACATGAATGTTTTGTTATCAAAAACTGCATTCTGACCTCTAGAAATTACAACATTCTGTTGGGCTTGTGTTGGTCTACTCTTGTGTGTATTTGTAGCCAATTATATGCAGTAAAACGCACGATATGGTACTTTTACCGAAACTGAAACACTTTCTGCTATTATTACCGTGCCACAAAGCGTAATGAAGAATAGCGCGAGGAAACAAGCCATAATTCTTCGCCGTTTTGAAGGTATTTGCTCCCTTCTTCTTCGCTTGGCGTTCATGTAATCTGAGTACACATAATTGTGGTGGACTCAGTAGATTTCAGGTATCTATCAGATTGCGTGATCTAAGTCATGTCCACGTGCGCTTACAATTTTGTAATTACAAAATGCAGCTTACATCATCTAAAATGACTATATTTAATTATTTTCTATTGATATCATGATCTAACATCAAAATACATTAAATGAAACAAAGAAAACTAAATTGCTGTGAAATTTGTTTTAATCACCTTTGTAACACCAAATGGAGGGGTGATTGTGCTACTGATCAATAGGATTTAGGTCAGGGCTCTTATTGGGCCTCTCATGAACATTCACTTTGTTGTTCTTTAGCCACTCCACTGTTATTTCAGCTGTGTGCTTTGGCTCAACTGAGCCCCAATGTTGGCTTTTTTAGTCAGGGCTTCCTTGTTGTCACTTTGCCATACAGGCCAGAATTGTGGAGAGCTTGGGATATTGTTGTCACATGCACACATTGACCAGTCTTTGCCATAAAGGACTGCAGCTCCTTCAAAGTTGACATTGACCTCATGGTGGCTTTTCTGATCAGGCTCCTCCTTGCTGGGTAATCCAGTTTGGAGGACAGCCTGATCTAGGCAAGATTTAGTTGGTGCCATTAGCTATGCATTGTACTTCTTAATGATGGTCTTGACTGTATTCCAAGGTATATTTAAGTCCTTTGATATCTTTTTAGACCCATCGTCTGTATCACAACTTTATCTCTTTTTGAAAGTTCTCTTGAAAGCTTCAACTACATGCACATTGAATACACTTTCACATGCATTCACCACATACAATTACTACAGAAAGTTGTTAACGTCTCTGTTTTCATTCAGGCCTACAAAATTTATGGAAACAGATATTGGTGATTTTAAACATGTTTCAACCTCTCATTTTCACTCCAGGTTTTCTGCAGCCCAGCAAGCAATTGTGGCCCCAGTTTATCTGTGTGCAAACCCAGTGCGTACATTCTGAAGTGTGCCGGTGTCCCAGGTGGTATTTATATTTTATGTCTCAGGTCCCAGGGCCTCGGTGTCACGACTCTTGGCTGGTTCATATCTCAACACTTGAGAATTCTAGCATCAGAATCCATGTCATGAACTAGGCCTGTTACAGGTCTCAAGACTTCATGGCAGATACAAGTCTTTTAAGCCCTCTGAGAGTGCGGCCACCAGCTGCAACAAGCCTTAAGATCGTCGGGTAATCTCTAAGGTGAACGAGCATGACACCCACTATCACAGATCGTCCTGAGTAGAGCTTTAGGAGTAAGAAAGGAATAATATTAGTGTCCCTGAAGCCTTATTTTGTTGAAAAGATTTTTGGTTTAAGGGAAATTGATTACATCCAGATATAACTTTTTAATGCCATAGGAATAATACAATATTGATTTAATATAGTTCTCAATATCCGATTTGCACCAAAGTTTTCCCCGATAATGGTTCAGACATGAGGAATCGATCTAAATTGTCAAAATACACCCAAGGACCCCCCAAATCCTACTGCAATCCCACCCTTATAGACAGCATAGAATGCAAGTTCTACATATTACTACATAATACTTACATATTTTAACTAAAACAAACTAATTTGATTATAGTTGTATGTGATACTGTCTGTAGTAATGCACTAATGCAGAGTGGGGCCTGGCTGAATTCTCAATTTTTTTACCTAAAAACTTACCTAACTTACTTTTTACTTACTTAACTTTTACTTTTACTTACTTAACTTTTACTTACTTACTTTTACTTACTTTACTTACTTTACTTACTTTACTTACTTTACTTACTTTACTTACAAACTTACAAAACTTACTTTACTTACTTACAAACTTACTTACTTACAAACTTACTTACTAACTTACTAACTTACAAAACTTACTAACTTACTAACTTACAAAACTTACTAACTTACTAACTTACAAAACTTACTAACTTACTAACTTACAAAACTTACTAACTTACAAAACTTACTAACTTACTAACTTACAAAACTTACTAACTTACAAAACTTACTAACTTACTAACTTACAAAACTTACTAACTTACTAACTTACTAACTTACAAAACTTACTAACTTACTAACTTACAAAACTTACAAAACTTACAAACTTACAAAACTTACAAAACTTACAAAACTTACTAACTTACAAACTTACTAACTTACTAACTTACAAACTTACAAACTTACAAAACTTACAAACTTACTAACTTACTAACTTACTAACTTACAAAACTTACAAACTTACAAAACTTACAAAACTTACTAACTTACTAACTTACTAACTTACAAAACTTACAAAACTTACAAAACTTACAAACTTACAAAACTTACAAAACTTACAAACTTACAAACTTACTAACTTACTAACTTACAAACTTACTAACTTACTAACTTACAAAACTTACAAAACTGTCTGTAGTAATGCACTAATTGAGAGTGGGGCCTGGCCGAATTCTCTAATTTTTTACCAAACTTACTTGCAAAACCTTCAAACTTGCAAAACCTTCAAACTAGCAAAACCTTCAAACTTGCAAAACCTTCAAACTAGCAAAACCTTCAAACTTGCAAAACCTTCAAACTAGCAAAACCTTCAAACTTGCAAAACCTTCAAACTAGCAAAACCTTCAAACTAGCAAAACCTTCAAACTTGCAAAACCTACTTACTTACTAACTTACTAACTTACTAACTTACAAAACTTACAAACTTACAAAACTTACAAAACTTACAAACTTACAAAACTTACAAACTTACAAAACTTACAAAACTTACTAACTTACAAAACTTACTAACTTACTAACTTACAAAACTTACTAACTTACTAACTTACAAAACTTACTAACTTACTAACTTAAACTAATTTGATTATAGTTGTATGTGATACTGTCTGTAGTAATGCACTAATTGAGAGTGGGGCCTGGCCGAATTCTCTAATTTTTTACCAAACTTACTTGCAAAACCTACAAACTTGCAAAACCTGCAAAACCTACAAACTTGCAAAACCTGCAAAACCTACAAACTTGCAAAACCTGCAAAACCTACAAACTTGCAAAACCTGCAAAACCTACAAACTTGCAAAACCTGCAAAACCTACAAACTTGCAAAACCTGCAAAACCTACAAACTTGCAAAACCTGCAAAACCTACAAACTTGCAAAACCTGCAAAACCTACAAACTTGCAAAACCTGCAAAACCTACAAACTTGCAAAACCTGCAAAACCTACAAACTTGCAAAACCTGCAAAACCTACAAACTTGCAAAACCTGCAAAACCTACAAACTTGCAAAACCTGCAAAACCTACAAACTTGCAAAACCTACAAACTTGCAAAACCTACAAACTTGCAAAACCTACAAACTTGCAAAACCTACAAACTTGCAAAACCTACAAACTTGCAAAACCTACAAACTTGCAAAACCTACAAACTTGCAAAACCTACAAACTTGCAAAACCTTCAAACTTGCAAAACCTTCAAACTTGCAAAACCTTCAAACTTGCAAAACCTTCAAACAAACAACTTGCAAAACCTTCAAACTTACTTACTTACCTTACCTTACCTTACCTTACCTTACTTTACCTTACTTTACCTTACTTTACTTTACCTTACTTTACCTTACCTTACCTTACTTTACTTTACTTTACCTTACTTTACTTTACCTTACCTTACTTTACCTTACTTTACCTTACCTTACCTTACCTTACTTTACCTTACTTTACTTTACCTTACCTTACTTTACCTTACTTTACCTTACCTTACCTTACCTTACTTTACCTTACTTTACCTTACTTTACCTTACTTAACCTTACTTTACCTTACTTTAAAAATTTCACCGCAACGAAAAAAAGTTTCATAACCCCTGATTTCCACTCCGAACTTTCCGGGGGGGCCAACACCGGCCACATCCCCTTCATTCTCACTGACCGCACTCATACTCCCCCACCCTTGGGGACCACCAACGTTGCTCAGGTGTGGCACTCGGGGAATCGAACCAGCAACCTCTGCTCTCGTGAACAGCCGTCCAACCTCCTGTGCCACAGAGTCCTTCGCATTTATGTTTTGTTTTTTTTACAAACTTAAATGTCACAATGGAACAATGGAACAAAGGTACAATGGCCAAAAGCTCATACAACTCCGCCGCCCTTGGGGACCACAAACATTGCTCAGGTGTGGCACGCGGGGAATCGAACCAGCAACCTTTGCCCTCGTGGACGGCCGTCAAACCTCCTGTGCCACGCAGTCCTTCGCATTTGTGTTTCGTTTTTCTATGAACTAAAATGGCACAATGGCTTTTGCCCGCCATTATAATACATGAAATGCATTGTGGGTAATGAGAATGGATTCAATGGAAAATACATACTGTGCATTTGGTACCCAGAAATAATATAACTTTGGTCTCCCATTCAAATGCTAACCAAGGCCACACCTGCTTAGCTTCAGCCATTAGACAGGAGCAGAATGCATGGTGCTATGTCAGCTGTATGCATTTCTCATTACCCACAATGCATTTAATGTATTGTTACAAACCATGAATGTAACAGTCTGGTATTTTATGGACATATTTATGAGGAATTGTTTATTTACAAAAAAACAAGGATAGTCCCTGTTTTGCACATTTACTTCAACAAAATTATTTATTTTATTCTACAATTGGCATCTTCTTAAACAACTTTTAAAGATGCTATTTCTAGAGTAAATCATTTGGTTTAGAAAAATCAAAGTGAGGAATATCCTTATTTATAAAATTAAGAATTCCTCAAAAATATACCTGCCTACTTTTGGTTACACATTTTCCCCAAAAAAGAAGTCAACCAGGTACACAGTGGGATTGGCCTTCTTGCTACATCCATAAAATACCAGACTGTTACATTCATGGTTTGCAATAATACATGAAATGCATTATGGGTAATGATAATTATTATTGAATCCTTATTTATAAAATTAAGAATTCCTCAAAAATATACCTGCCTACATTTGGTTACACATTTTCCCCAAAAAAGAAGTCAACCAGGTACACAGTGGGATTGGCCTCCTTGCAACATCCATAAAATACCAGACTGTTACATTCATGGTTTGCAATAATACATGAAATGCATTATGGGTAATGAGAATTATTATTGAATAATATATTTTTGCAAACCAGGGTATTCCTCACTTAGATTTTTCTAAACCAAATGACTTACTCTAGAAATAGCATCTTTAAAAGTTGTTTGAAAAGATGCCCATTGTAGAATAAAATAAATAATTTTGTTTAAGTAAATGTGCAAAACAGGGAATATCCTTGTCTTTTTCTAAATAAATAATTCCTCATAAATATGTCTTTATTGGTTTTAAAAGTTCATACCAATAAGTACATATACACAGATATACATTTTCATTCCATGCACTTCACATTCAAATTAATAAAATCACTTTAGTTCACGTAAGTTAGGGGGGGTTTCCCCATTTAAAAAACATTCAATACACTAAAGACACCACAAAATGACACTATTTACAAGACAGAAAAAGAAAAAAGAAAAACCGTCCTTATGGAGGAAAAAAAAAAACCAAGCAATAGTCACACGGACAGAGAAGTGCGGGAAAAAAAGGCACATGAGTGCCCGGGCTGTCGGGTGAGTAAGAATGTTCAATGTCTCTCTCTCTCTCTCTCTCTCTCTCTTCTGTATGTGGTGGGGAGGGGTGGACTATATTACCAGTTCTTTCCAGTGGTCCACCCCCATTTCTCTCTGGCCAGGCGCTGATTTTGCGCAAAGTCCACCATAACGCCATAACGGTTTTGCGTCCTCCTCCTGAGAGTGACAAGGTCCACTGTTGTCTTTTGGTAGACCTTGATGTTCCTCGCCTCCCACAGGACCTGCTTGACGGTATTTACGATCCTCCACTGACGCTGGAGCTCCGCTGTTCTGCAGCCTCCTCTTGGCCCGTAGAGGACACTCTCAGCAGTCAGGGAGGATCTGGGCAGCAACCTGTTACGGGAGACAGAGGAAACAACAAGGCCCCAGACCCGTCTGGCCACGGAGCACTCCCAGAACAGATGGTACACATGTTCTGAGTCAGTGCATCCGTGGGGGCAGCGCTCGGTCAGGGCTAAGTGCCGCCTGTACATAAAGACCCTGGTGGGGAGACACATATGAGCAGACATCCAGGCATTTCTGTTTGTTTGTAATACATTTATTCAAGACATTTTCCCAGATTATAGACGGGTCCAGGGCCGTGCTGCCCCTCGGGAGTGTCATGGTCTCAGTAGATCTTAAATGAGCCATGATGATCTTGTAACTCCACGAGGTCAGCCCGGCCCTGGGCAATCCTGTCCTAAAGGCAAAGTCCCTCAAGCCTCGATATACATGTGGGGGGTCCCAGCTATATGGTATGGTCAGGTCCAGCACACACAGGCCCATCGTCCTGAGGAAGGGAGTGGCATAGTACCTAGCAAAGGTACCAGAGGCCTTCTCAACCTTCCTAGTATTCTGGACCAGTGTGGCCAGACCCTGCACCAAAATGATGTTAACTATATCTGGGACTCCCCTGCCCCCATTCCTCTCCTCTTTGAGGAGGGTGGTTCTTTTAAGTTTTTCCATAGTACTCCCCCAGACAAAGCGAAAGGCCATTCTAGTAATTAATTTACTATAATTTGCAATAATACATGAAATGCATTATGGGTAACGAGAATTATTATTGAATAATATATTATTGCAAACCATGAACGTAACAGTCTGGTATTTTATGGATGTAGCAAGAAGGCCAATCCCACTGTGTACCTGGTTGACTTCTTTTTTGGGGGAAATGTGTAAATGTGTAGGCAGGTATATTTTTGAGGAATTCTTAATTTTATAAATAAGGATATTCCTCACTTTGATTTTTCTAATCCAAATGACATACTCTAGAAATAGCATCTTTAAAAGTTGTTTAAGAAGATGCTAATTGTAGAATAAAATAAATAATTTTGTTTAAGTAAATATGCAAAACAGGGAATATCCTTGTCTTTTTGTAAATAAATAATTCCTCATAAATATGTCCATAAAATACCAGACTGTTACATTCATGGTTTGCAATAATACATGAAATGCATTGTGGGTAATGAGAATGGTTTCCGTGGAAAATACATACTGTGCATTTAGTACCCAGAAATAACATAACTGTGGTCTCCCATCCAAATGCTAACCAAGGCCACACCTGCTTAGCTTCAGCCATTAGACAGGAGCAGATTGCATGGTGCTATGTCTGCTGATACAATTTTTTGGGATTTTATAATACACAAACTGAACTGTGGGTAATCTGAATTTTTAAATGAGAATTAATTGAATGTTACATTTTCAGGGTTGCCAGATTTCATTTTATTATTATTCAAAGTTCCCCCAAATGAGGGATTTTTTAACCCCCTGAAATAGGGGATATTTCCAATCTGGCGACCCAAGCTTTTTGTTTCGGGTAGGCCTGTTCTGCCATCCAAAACTACCCAGATTTAAGCATCTGGCAACCCTGAAAAGAAATCACAGATTCTGACAGTATGTATTTTATGGATGTAGCAAGTAGGCCAATTCCACTGTCTACATGGTTGACTCCTTTTTAGGGGACCAAAACATATTTTTGAGGAATTCTTCATTTTATAAATAATGATATTTCCTATTTTGATTTCCTTAAACCAAATGACTTAGCATAGCATATTTAAAAGTTGTTTAAAAAGATGAAAATAAATCATTTTGTTTAAGTAAATGTACAAAACAGGGAACATACTTGTTCTTTTAAAATAAAGAATTCCTCATAAATATGCCTATCTACTTTTGATTAAGCATTTAAGTTGTCCCCTAAAAAGGAGCAAACCAGATGTACAGTGCAAATTGCCTCATTGCTACATACATAAAATACCACACTGTTACATTCATGGTTTGCGATAATACATTAAATGCATTGTGGGTAATCAGAATGGATTAATTGGAACATACATACTGCACATTTGGTACCCATAAATAACATAACCACTGTGTTTGCTGATTTGCTGAAGCCTGATGTGCTGTGTCCACAGACAAAGACAATACCTTTGTTCTAAGTTGGTAAATACATTTTTTGCCATTTGATGTTTTCCTTCACAATGATTGAACATGATATACAGTTAATCCAGCCAGTAATGCACTTCAGAGAACACTCATTCAATTTCAGCCTTGAATTTGAAGTTGAATGGTGCTGTCAGTGCTCAATACAAATTATATAAAATAAGAACAGTTTCAGTTGATATTTATTATCCCTAGAGGGTATATTGTGGGCAATATTAAAAATCCACATACATTTGACAACCACACAAAATAAGACTAATGACAAAGTGCTGTTATTTTTTTAATCCGGCATGCACTGTTGTAAAGCCATTTTTTGTCCAGCAGAGGGAGGCAAATCCCTCACCAGAAGATGATGAGACCAAAGAAATGCAGGAGAGAATAAGGACTTCTAAAGTGGGGACTTCAGCCTTGAAACATGTCATGTTTGAATTGTGTTGTCATTGGTCAATAAAATAACACACAAAAATAACGGCTTCAGTTTCAGTAAATCTTTATTGTCCGCAGAGAGACAGCATTAAAAATCCACGTACATTTGACAACCATACAACAAAATAAACTACAAATAGGTTCAACATTACAAGAGCTTTAAAGTTAAAATATGTATAAAGGAGTAAAATCAGTACACGTGCAAAGAGTACAATTCAGTACATGAACATACTTCATACTCTAACTGCATCTACTGTGTTAAAGACCTAAAGACACAAATATTTATTATATAATCTGGAGAATATGTGAATTGTGAATCTGGAGAAATATGTGTACCAAACAGGGAAAAAGACAACAGAAAACAGATCGAACGCATTCATTTTTTAATAAACATAAACACAAATTGTTTCAGTCAAGTGCAGTGTATATACTAAATGTACACATATAGTTACATGCATAAAATATGAACACATATAATGTTGCTCTTCTCATAGATGCCATCCAACCTGTTCATCCAAATGTGGCTAGAGAGACACCTGGTGGAAAATGAATAGAATGCATTTTGTGGAAAATTGTGAAAAAACTCAGGGCCCCAATTAAAAATAATATTCAGTAATTCCTGCAGGAAGGTTTTATTCTTGTTAGTAATATTACTGAAATATTAGTGAACATTAATAATTGGCACAGCTGGTAGTAATTCTCATGAGCAATATATTATTATTTTTTGCCCGCCTCCACCACCCCCTCATGAATAATTAATTCATGTGTTCTGTGTTAGTAATACCCAGCACTCACAAGCTTACACAGTACATTTACAATGTATCATCCTCATCTTCATCTACAGTGTGAGATCAACATCTAATCTAATCCAGTCCAGGCACTGGCAACAGCATTGATGGGGAAATGTACTGACAGGCAGACAGGCTCTGAGGTGGGAGATGAGGAATAAGAGTGCAGCAGTTCAGAGTCTGTGATGTGGTAAGTGACCAGGCCAGCATCTTACAGTTCAGAGTCTGTGATGTGCAGGAACACAGTGGTAAGTGACCAGGTCAGCATCTTACAGTTCAGAGTCTGTGATGTGCAGGAACACAGTGGTAAGTGACCAGGCCAGCATCTTACAGTTCAGAGTCTGTGATGTGCAGGAACACAGTGGTAAGTGACCAGGCCAGAATCTTACAAGTGTGTTGATTGTCTCCTCTCCTTATGGCCTTTACAGTCTATTGAGGACGGTACTTGGGGCGAACGAGTGCAATGCATTCTTTCAACATGTTCAAAGTCCTTTGTGACGTCTTGGTACAAAACACAAATGAAACACAGTTTAAGTCAGTGTTGGGATGCAGCAGATACACCACGGAGTTTCTCTCTAGCACCAGAGTCCAAAAAGGTTTATGCTTGCTTTTTAGTGAGCTTAAGACAGAAACAATTTCCTCCATTTTCATTTAATGGGGATTTTGACAGATACATTTTCAGGGTGGCCAGTTTCGCCTTCCAAATCTACACAAATTTAGGCGTCTGGCAACCCTGAAAAGAAATGTCACAGATTCTCCCCATCAACAAAAATTTTTTAAATGCTTGTTTTAACTGGGCCAATGTTTCTGTTCAAGGGAGTTGGAAGGAGTGCATTGATGGAATCAGTGCAGGGCGCTTCAGGTGAATGACTCGTAGGACACTGCCGTTGTACCCTTGAGCAAGGTACTTCACCTGAATTGCTTCAGTATATATCCAGCTGTAAATGGATACTATGTATAAAATGCAAAAATGCTGTGTAAGTCGCTCTGGATAAGAGCGTCTGCTAAATGCCTATAATGTAATGTAATGTAATGACTCACCTCTATCAGTTGGACAAAAAGTGGCTTTACCGCAGAGCAAGTTAGATGTAAAAAAAATAAAAAATAAAAATCCCAAACAAAGATTTGTATATTGAATGATAATTATAGCTTTTCAGAGTCAAATTAGGTTGACAATTTACAAGTTATTAACCTGAAGTGTTTCAGTATTCAGAGTTAAGTTAACCTAGCTTGGAGTGAACCTAAAAATGCAAGTGAACCTAGCTTAGACCCTTCTGAGGTCAGGAACTACCGTCCTGTATCTCTCTTGCCCTTCCTGTCCAAAACTTCTGAACTAGACAGCTCGTTCAAGAGTTTTGGACAGGAAGGGCATGAGAGATAGAGGACGGTAGTTCCTGACCTCAGAGGGGTCCAAGCTAGGTTTTTTAAAGAGTGGGGTAACACGGGTAGTCTTAAAAACAGCAGGAACATGGCCACAGGTTAGGGAGGTGTTGATAATGGAGGACCTCTCCTCCCCGGATATAGACTGGAGGACTCCCGAAGGGATGGGGTCCGGTGGACAGGTGGTAGCATGATGGTGTGTCATAAGGTGGATGGTGTGATGGGGGAAGGGGGGTGTCACTGGATGCGTGAAGGAGTTTCGGATCATGGCCACCTCCCCCTCAAAGTTGGTCAGGAAGTCATCGAGAGGGAGGAGGGTGAAGGGGGTGGAGGAGAGATAAGGCGGGAAGAGATGGTGGAAAAGAGTTTACGTGGGTTAGACACACGTGCATTAATTTTAGACTGAAAATAGTCTTAGCCGATGTGGTTGCTGATGTGAAGGCTGCCAGCAGAGTGTGATACAAGGCCAGGTCATCTGGGGATCTGGATATCCTCCACTTTCTCTCAGCGGCTCGCAGCATGGTTCTGCTGGATCTGAGAGAAACCGTCAGCCACGGGGAGGGGGGTGATGATCGAGCTGGTTTGGAGACAAGAGGACATAGTGAGTCGAGAGAATGAGAGAGGCAGGAGTTAAACGTAGAGTTGGCAACATTAACAGGTATATTAGCAAAGGAAGCAGGAGGAGACAGTGCAGAGAGACCAGATGTAGAGAGAGAGTAGTGTGAGACAGTGCAGCGAGACCAGATGTAGAGAGAGAGAGTAGTGTGAGACAGTGCAGAGAGACCAGATGTAGAGAGAGAGAGAGTAGTGTGAGACAGTGCAGAGAGACCAGATGTAGAGAGAGAGAGTAGTGTGAGACAGTGCAGAGAGACCAGATGTAGAGAGAGAGAGTAGTGTGAGACAGTGCAGAGAGACCAGATGTAGAGAGAGAGTAGTGTGAGACAGTGCAGCGAGACCAGATGTAGAGAGAGAGAGAGTAGTGTGAGACAGTGCAGAGAGACCAGATGTAGAGAAAGAGAGTAGTGTGAGACAGTGCAGAGAGACCAGATGTAGAGAGAGAGAGTAGTGTGAGACAGTGCAGAGAGACCAGATGTAGAGAGAGAGTAGTGTGAGACAGTGCAGAGAGACCAGATGTAGAGAGAGAGTAGTGTGAGACAGTGCAGAGAGACCAGATGTAGAGAGAGAGAGTAGTGTGAGACAGTGCAGAGAGACCAGATGTAGAGAGAGAGAGTAGTGTGAGACAGTGCAGAGAGACCAGATGTAGAGAGAGAGAGTAGTGTGAGACAGTGCAGAGAGACCAGATGTAGAGAGAGAGAGTAGTGTGAGACAGTGCAGAGAGACCAGATGTAGAGAGAGAGAGAGTAGTGTGAGACAGTGCAGAGAGTCCAGATGTAGAGAGAGAGTAGTGTGAGACAGTGCAGAGAGACCAGATGTAGAGAGAGAGTAGTGTGAGACAGTGCAGAGAGACCAGATGTAGAGAGAGAGTAGTGTGAGACAGTGCAGAGAGACCAGATGTAGAGAGAGAGAGTAGTGTGAGACAGTGCAGAGAGACCAGATGTAGAGAGAGAGAGTAGTGTGAGACAGTGCAGAGAGACCAGATGTAGAGAGAGAGAGTAGTGTGAGACAGTGCAGAGAGACCAGATGTAGAGAGAGAGTAGTGTGAGACAGTGCAGAGAGACCAGATGTAGAGAGAGAGAGAGTAGTGTGAGACAGTGCAGAGAGACCAGATGTAGAGAGAGAGTAGTGTGAGACAGTGCAGAGAGACCAGATGTAGAGAGAGAGAGTAGTGTGAGACAGTGCAGAGAGACCAGATGTAGAGAGAGAGAGTAGTGTGAGACAGTGCAGAGAGACCAGATGTAGAGAGTAGTGTGAGACAGTGCAGAGAGACCAGATGTAGAGAGAGAGAGAGTAGTGTGAGACAGTGCAGAGAGACCAGATGTAGAGAGAGAGAGTAGTGTGAGACAGTGCAGAGAGACCAGATGTAGAGAGAGAGTAGTGTGAGACAGTGCAGAGAGACCAGATGTAGAGAGAGAGAGTAGTGTGAGACAGTGCAGAGAGACCAGATGTAGAGAGAGAGAGTAGTGTGAGACAGTGCAGAGAGACCAGATGTAGAGAGAGAGTAGTGTGAGACAGTGCAGAGAGACCAGATGTAGAGAGAGAGAGTAGTGTGAGACAGTGCAGAGAGACCAGATGTAGAGAGAGAGAGTAGTGTGAGACAGTGCAGAGAGACCAGATGTAGAGAGAGAGTAGTGTGAGACAGTGCAGAGAGACCAGATGTAGAGAGAGAGAGTAGTGTGAGACAGTGCAGAGAGACCAGATGTAGAGAGAGAGTAGTGTGAGACAGTGCAGAGAGACCAGATGTAGAGAGAGAGAGTAGTGTGAGACAGTGCAGAGAGACCAGATGTAGAGAGTTTTGTGAGAAAGTGCTGAGAGACCAGATGTAGAGAGAGAGAGTAGTGTGAGACAGTGCAGAGAGACCAGATGTAGAGAGAGAGTAGTGTGAGACAGTGCAGAGAGACCAGATGTAGAGAGAGAGAGAGAGTAGTGTGAGACAGTGCAGAGAGACCAGATGTAGAGAGAGAGTAGTGGGAGACAGTGCAGAGAGACCAGATGTAGAGAGAGTAGTGTGAGACAGTGCAGAGAGACCAGATGTAGAGAGAGAGTAGTGTGAGACAGTGCAGAGAGACCAGATGTAGAGAGAGAGTAGTGTGAGACAGTGCAGAGAGATCAGATGTAGAGAGAGAGAGTAGTGTGAGACAGTGCAGAGAGACCAGATGTAGAGAGAGAGAGTAGTGTGAGACAGTGCAGAGAGACCAGATGTAGAGAGAGAGTAGTGTGAGACAGTGCAGAGAGACCAGATGTAGAGAGAGAGAGTAGTGTGAGACAGTGCAGAGAGACCAGATGTAGAGAGAGAGAGTAGTGTGAGACAGTGCAGAGAGACCAGATGTAGAGAGAGTAGTGTGAGACAGTGCAGAGAGACCAGATGTAGAGAGAGAGTAGTGTGAGACAGTGCTGAGAGACCAGATGTAGAGAGAGAGTAGTGTGAGACAGTGCAGAGAGACCAGATGTAGAGAGAGAGTAGTGTGAGACAGTGCAGAGAGACCAGATGTAGAGAGAGAGTAGTGTGAGACAGTGCAGAGAGACCAGATGTAGAGAGAGAGAGTAGTGTGAGACAGTGCAGAGAGACCAGATGTAGAGAGAGAGTAGTGTGAGACAGTGCAGAGAGACCAGATGTAGAGAGAGAGAGTAGTGTGAGACAGTGCAGAGAGACCAGATGTAGAGAGAGAGAGAGTAGTGTGAGACAGTGCAGAGAGACCAGATGTAGAGAGAGAGAGAGTAGTGTGAGACAGTGCAGAGAGACCAGATGTAGAGAGAGAGTAGTGTGAGACAGTGCAGAGAGACCAGATGTAGAGAGAGAGTAGTGTGAGACAGTGCAGAGAGACCAGATGTAGAGAGAGAGAGTAGTGTGAGACAGTGCAGAGAGACCAGATGTAGAGAGAGAGAGTAGTGTGAGACAGTGCAGAGAGACCAGATGTAGAGAGAGAGAGTAGTGTGAGACAGTGCAGAGAGACCAGATGTAGAGAGAGAGAGACTGACAATCACTGCATCAGGGAGTTTCTGCATGGCAGTAAATGCACTAAAAGAAAAAGCTCGAAGAGCAATATATGCAATAAAGAGAAAACTTTTCAAACTGAATATCCCAATTAGAATCTGGTCTAAACTATTTGATAGTGTAATTCAGCCTATTGCGCTTTATGGAAGTGAGGTCTGGGGTCCACTCAGTCAGCAAAACTACACTGCATGGGACAAGAACCCAACTGAAACTCTGCATACTGAATTCTGCAGAAATATTTTACAAATACAAAGAAAAACACCAAATAACGCATGTAGAGCCGAATTAGGCAGGTTTCCATTGGCAATAAGTATACAAAAAAGAGCACTCAAATTCTGGATGCACCTTAAATCAAGCCCCAATGACACGCTACAATTTAAGGCGCTACAATCCCAAGAACTGAACCCTGAAAAGAGCCCCCTCAGTCAGCTGGTACTGAAGCTTACTAATTCTATAACCCAAACTAACCTACACCATGCTCAGTCCAGCACTGCTAACCAGCCACAAATCAGTGTAACCCAAATTATGCAACAAACAAAAAAATTGTATTTGGAACATTGGGATAAAGAAACCAAAACACAGAGTCGACTAATTTGCTATCGGACCCTAAAAAAGATTATACTCCAGCAGAGTATCTCTTCTCTGTCAGAGATACAAAGCAGAGACGGATCCTGACCAAATACAGGCTCAGTGACCACACCCTTGCAATTGAAAAAGGTAGACACAAAAACTCATGGTTACCAAAAGAACAACGAATATGTGGTCACTGTAAGACAGGAGAGGTAGAGACAGAGATGCACTTCCTCCTAAACTGCCCAAAATACACAAAAATAAGAAAAGAATATTTCCCCAAATTTTCTAAAATCATACAGAACTTCAATTCCCTTCCAAAAAATGAGAAATGTGCAACCCTATTAGGAGAAGGACCAACAGCCCCAATTGCGGCACAATATATTTTAGCCTGCCATAACCTGAGGGACACTGAGTGACCGTCCACTCATACAGGAGAGACTCCTGATACTGTTGATTTAACATTTATTTATCTTTAACATTGTTATTGTTATTGTGTTGTTCTTATTTATATTATTATTTTACTATACATATGCATTTTTAAGTATGCTTTGGCAATATTTACATGTGTATTTCCTGCCAATAAAGCTATTTGAATTTGAATTTGAATTTTGAGTAGTGTGAGAAAGTGCAGAGAGACCAGATGTAGAGAGAGAGAGTAGTGTGAGACAGTGCAGAGAGACCAGATGTAGAGAGAGAGTAGTGTGAGACAGTGCAGAGAGACCAGATGTAGAGAGAGTAGTGTGAGACAGTGCAGAGAGACCAGATGTAGAGAGAGAGAGTAGTGTGAGACAGTGCAGAGAGACCAGATGTAGAGAGAGAGTAGTGTGAGACAGTGCAGAGAGACCAGATGTAGAGAGAGAGTAGTGTGAGACAGTGCAGAGAGACCAGATGTAGAGAGAGAGAGTAGTGTGAGACAGTGCAGAGAGACCAGATGTAGAGAGAGAGAGTAGTGTGAGACAGTGCAGAGAGACCAGATGTAGAGAGAGTAGTGTGAGACAGTGCAGAGAGACCAGATGTAGAGAGAGAGTAGTGTGAGACAGTGCTGAGACCAGATGTAGAGAGAGAGTAGTGTGAGACAGTGCAGAGAGACCAGATGTAGAGAGAGAGAGTAGTGTGAGACAGTGCAGAGAGACCAGATGTAGAGAGAGAGTAGTGTGAGACAGTGCAGAGAGACCAGATGTAGAGAGAGAGAGTAGTGTGAGACAGTGCAGAGAGACCAGATGTAGAGAGAGAGTAGTGTGAGACAGTGCAGAGAGACCAGATGTAGAGAGAGAGAGAGTAGTGTGAGACAGTGCAGAGAGACCAGATGTAGAGAGAGAGTAGTGTGAGACAGTGCAGAGAGACCAGATGTAGAGAGAGAGTAGTGTGAGACAGTGCAGAGACCAGATGTAGAGAGAGAGTAGTGTGAGACAGTGCAGAGAGACCAGATGTAGAGAGAGAGAGTAGTGTGAGACAGTGCAGAGACCAGATGTAGAGAGAGAGAGTAGTGTGAGACAGTGCAGAGACCAGATGTAGAGAGAGAGTAGTGTGAGACAGTGCAGAGATTTCTCCTGAAAGTTACAGAGGGTAGGTTGTTAGGTGAGTTGAGGGAGAGTGGGTAGGAGAGAAAGAATGAAATTAAAAAATGGTCAGATACATGGAGAGGAGTCACCGTGAGTTCAGATGAGGCGCAGCTGTGTTCCAATCCAGTTTTTGCTCCACCCTCGTAAACTTCACTTGGGGGAATCCCTTTTGAGACCAGGATGTACCCTCGGTCTCCATTTTAAGTGTGAGTCCAATCCATTAGAAAGCCAAGTTAAGTTTGTGACATAGCCCCTACACCCTCAACTTTTCTCAAGGGAATGAGTCTGCAAAAGAGCCGACTCGGCAAGCTCATATTACCCACAATTCACCCCGAACTTCCTGTTCAGTGATAATCACGTTAATGTTTATCGCGGTATTATACATTAAAAGTGTATGTGTAGCTAGGCTACAGAATGGGAAATACAGTGTATAGGCTAATAAATAGGCTACAGGTTATCTAGTAGTTTGCTATTTTGTATTTCATAGTTTAGGAAATTGCGTTATGCAGCAACAGAGTAGTGTACTGTGGGATGTAGGCCTACTAGGTTCTCTGTAGTTAATCTTGCTTTTAAACATATTATTAGGCTACTCGTCTCAATATAATTTGCCAGTTGCCCTAACAATTGCATTTCTCATAGGTATAGGTAAATAAACGTGTGCAGCATTTTACTATATTCACATTTGTGCTGACGCAAAATGCATTAATAGCCTAAGTCATGCGAAGTGATCAATGAACAGCACATATTTGGGTAAATTAGTTTTTCTAGCTTGAAAGCATTGCGCTCAACGCTAGTTCCAGCAATTTAAGAGATTTTCTTCTTTAAATGTATGCTTTCTAATGTTTAAATCATTTTGACTAAATCGAGTGCTGTCTTAAATGAATGACATTCTTTAATGTGATGAGTCGAAAACGAAATGCTAACGTGCAACTCGGAGAAAACGGGATTTTTTTTGCCAGTTAATTATTCTGAATTATTTCCACCCTTATTAAACAATCTCACGTTAGTTATCTCTTTGTCATAGTCATTTATTAATCATTAGCCTATAGGCTACATAATTGTTCTTGATTATTCAGTGAATTATTTTGATTGACATAAGCAAGCAAAATAAACGGAAACAGGTTGAGAATATGTTCGGTTTAAATGCTTTATTCCAGCGAACGGGCTGTCCTACATATTTAAATGCTACACGATTTTATGACACAAAGAAATATGCTAGCCCACAAAACTTGCTGTATTTATTGATATTTGTTATTCAGTAAATCAATTGCTTGACTGATAATTAACGTAAACAGGTTGAGAGATTCATCTGTTTAAAGGTAGTCTACGATGACAGATGTTTGACATGATCCGAGATCCCGCGATACGGCACTGCGCAGCAGCACGGTTAACTTCCGAGTATAGATGCGGTGAAGTGCGTCTCAATTCAAATAACCCGCTCCGCCCTCGCTCCCTCCCACTCGCTAAACGTAAGCGTGTACACCCGTTTTATTGGTATGTGGGTCACATCCTGCTAAGTGAAGTTTGCAAGTGAAGTTTGCGAGGGTGGAGCAAAAACTGGATTGAGATGCAGAGCTGGATTGGGACGCAGCCATGTAGGTCCAGTTGGTTACCAGTCTTGTGGGTGGCAGGCCATGGGAACTGAGTGAGGGCGACGGACTGGAGGAGTGTTGTGACACTGGGAGCTCCCTGGGTGGTGGTTGAAGTCACCCAGTAGGATTACAGGGGTGCCATCCTCAGGGAAGGAGCTCAGGAGAGTGTCCAGATCGTCCAGGAGAGCGCCAAGCGGACCGGGAGGGTGGTAGAGAACAACAATGTTAAGTTTAGACGGGTTACAGCGACTGCATGAAACTCAAAGGAGGAGATATTCAGGCAGTGTACAGAGGAAATAGAGAATTTGCAGGATGCATAAATAAGCAAACCAGTGCCCCCGCCATTAGACAGAACAGCTGGAGTGGCTGTTATCAGGAGTGATCTGGGGCTGCGTTCAAATCCAATTTAACACGCTCCCTTCCCTTGCTGTCTACACTCGAGAGAGCTATCTATTTAATACGCTGTATTCCCTAGCTGTATTCCCTCGAGGGAGCTATCTATTTAACATGCTCCCTTCCCTAGCTGTATTCCCTTGAGGGAGCTATCTATTTAACATGCTGTCTTCCCTAGCTGTATTCCCTCGAGGGAGCTATCTATTTAACATGCTCCCTTCCCTAGCTGTATTCCCTCGAGGGAGCTATCTATTTAACATGCTCCCTTCCCTTGCTGTCTTCCCTTGAGGGAGCTATCTATTTAACACGCACCCTTCCCTTGCTGTCTTCCCTAGAGTGAGCTATCTATTTAACATGCTCCCTTCCCTAGCTGTATTCCCTCGAGGGAGCTATCTATTTAACATGCTCTCTTCCCTAGCTGTATTCCCTTGAGGGAGCCATCTATTTAACACGCTCCCTTCCCTTGCTGTCTTCCCTAGAGTGAGCTATCTATTTAACATGCTCCCTTCCCTTGCTGTCTTCACTCGAGGGAGCTATCTATTAAACACGCTCCCTTCCCTTACTGTCTTCACTCGAGGGAGCTATCTATTTAACACGCTCCCTTCCCTTGCTGTCTTCACTCGAGGGAGCTATCTATTCAACACGCCGCTCACTTCCCTTGCTGACTACACTCGAGGGAGCTATCTATTAAACACGCTCCCTTCCCTTGCTGTCTTCCCTCGAGGGAGCTATCTTGTGATGCAATTTGCTACGTGCAGCAAGCAAACTTAAAAGGTTCTCTGCAAGGGAGGATTGATGGGAAACAAACAAAAACATAACTGAACCGCCCTCGCAACATTTTGGAAGTGTAACACCATAAAGTTGACTGCCACAACTTTTTCCATGTGGAGCATTGCATCGTGGGATTCCCTTCTTGCTGGAAGCTTGCATTTTATACCTTTGGTGGAAGGGAGAATGGGGGAGCGAGGGAATATAATTACTCCCTTCCCTTCCTTAAATTGGATCCGAATCACACTTGGTGTAGCTGCCATATTTCATCCTGGCATTTTGGGGACCCCCCCACAGTTGGGTCCCACAGTTGACAGTGCATGTCAGAGCAAACTTCAGTAAAAAATAAATAAAATTGCGTATTTTCTAAAAACCTGTTTTCACTTCGTCATTATTGGCTATTGTGTGTAGATGTTTGAGGCAAAAAATGAACTCAATGTATTGTAGTATAAGTCTGTAACGTAATAAAACGTGGAGAAGGTGAAAGGGGTGTGCAGACTTTCTGGCTTGACTGTACACTGAAAACTTTATGCGTTCATATACCGTACTTCGCTTTCAATAAAAGTGTCTGCTAAGAAGCATGTATTCTAGGTGAGTACATTGTACATTGTGAAAAGGTGTTTTCAGGGAGTAAGAGTATTGCTAAGAAAGCCACTTCTGTAAAAATGCATAAACGTGTAATATATGGAGACAAAATGCAGCAAATATTGAGAAGCCAATGATTTAAATTTTGTGGGCACATGTATTTTAAAGTGGCTTTAAAACTAAATAAAGATAACCCATTGGTGTACATTCCATACTTTCACAGTTTTTGTTCTACAGTCCACCCCATCTATAACATTGTGGAAATAACGTTTTGCTGAAGTTATGAATGAGCACCAGAAGTTATTTTTGAAGTTGAGCAAGAGGTGTCAATGGGAGGTGCTTGCTTGACTTCACCAAATTATAATAGAGAGAGAGACAGAGAGAGAGAGAGAGAGAGAGAGAGAGAGCAAGAGAGAGGAACCCTGCCAGAAGAGATCTACCCTGTACAGAAGAGGAGACTGTCGCATATGCATCAAGGTAACTTCGCATTTTAAAACATCGAACTGAAATTCAGCTTTGGCATTTACAAGGGAATGTCAACTCAATGAACTAGTGATTATTATAATTTTCTTCACACCAAGCTGCATAAAATTGATGTAAATGTACATGAGCTTTGACATACAGTAGGGTCTACTTCTGCATGTCAGCGTTTAGTACATTCTCCTACCCACAGCGACTTACACAGAGCAGACTTTTTTTAAACATTCAATACATTTATAAAGGCGGGTAGTTTACTGAAGAAATTCAAGTTAAAGTACTTTGCTTGAGGGTTTAACAGCAGCAGAGACTTGTCCGGGAGTCGAACCCACAACATTACACAGCCATTGCTCCAATCATTACACTACACTGCCACCTTTTATACAAATGAATGATGTTAGACTGAATATTTAAACTAACTTAAAAAATATCTCAATGATGCTGTAATATCGTTATGTTTGAAGTATATATGCAGTGCATTCTGGTTGCCTAATCATTGCTGGTTAACATTGATTAGATGGACTGTTTCTAGGTTGAGTACTGACCACATGTATTTTTTAATTTCCGTGCTTTTGTGTGGCAGGTTGAGGAAGCAAGTGGCCTTTAACAAAACATTTTTCAACACGCGCATGCACTCCCACGCGACCACAACGCTTTGCAGAATTCAATTGGAACCTGGGGCCTAATTAATAACTGGTCGCATACATTAAATAGAGTTTATTTTTCAACACAAATAGGCGTTCACGTGCGGCTCTCAAGCCTGCAGCACGTCGGCATAACCAGCAGGTACTGTGCTTACGTCTAGTGGAGCGACGACCGTTTCCACGGTCAAATGGAGTCGCGTTGAAATTGAATAAATCACTACATTGTCGCGATTTTCTACTTGTACAGGTAAGATCAAATCTAAAGTACATTTTATAGATGAGGCTCCAGGACAAACACACCATCTTACTGGCAAAGTGGAAGGAAAGTGGCTCACTAAAAGTCTGACTCAGTCTGACTCACAAACTATACCAGCTCAATCTGAGCAGCCGAATAAATCATCGGCTGAGTTACAGATGTCAGTAATTACGCGCACGTACGCGCACCCACATTACAATGTACAACACACATCATTTTGTAACCATTCTATTTGGTTTGTGAAAGACCCACATTACTCCATACGCAGGGCTCCAGAGTTACCGGGGTGGGTGGGGGGGGGGGCATGCTTGGCTAAGCAATACCTGACGCAGAGAACCTGCCCAGACTGGCACATTCCAGAGCAGCGTGAAAGCACAGGGTTTTGTAACTCGATTCATGACGGTGATTCTAGCACAACCGTCTGTCTGCTTTTACGTAAGAGCCGCCCTCCTCAGCAACCTCTCCCTCTCTCTCTCCGTCAGGATGTTGTGGAACACCACAGATAACGTCACCCTGCAAACTGACCCCTTCTCCTGTTACCACCCCTCGGTGGTGGGCTACCGTTACTTCGGGGTGCTGTGGGGGTGCCTGGTGAGCGTGGTGGGGACGTCGGGGAACATACTGACCGTGTTGGCCTTCGTCCTGGACCGGCGGCTGAGGACCCACTTCAACGCGCTCATCGTGAACCTGGCCTTCGCCGACCTGCTCTACTGCGGCGTCCTGCAGCCGACCAGCATCGACTCGTACCTCCACCTGCACTGGAGAGGCGGGGCCACCTGGTGCCGGGTCTTCGGCCTGCTCCTCTTCCTCTCCAACTCGGTGTCCATCCTCACGCTCTGCCTGATCGCCGCCGGGCGCTACCTGCTCGTCGCCCGCCGAGGCGTTTACCGCCTCCTGTTCTCGGGCCGAGGCCTGGCCCTGCTGCTGCCCGCCACCTGGGCCGTGGGTCTGGCCAGCTTCGGCCCACTTTGGCCCGCCTTTGTCTTCGCGCCACAGGTGTGCACCTGCAGCTTCCACCGCACCAGGGGGCGCCCTTACAGCACCGTGCTGCTCTTCTTATACTTTTTCGTGGGTCTGGGCTGCGTGGGGCTTTTCTACTTCCTGATCTACTGGCGGGTGAAGGCGGCATCGCGGGCGCTGCAGAGGTACAGGTTGAGCCGCCGATCGTCCCGGAGGAAACCCGCGGCGGCGGGAGAGGGCACGACGACCGAGGGGGACAGCGGGGTGCAGACGCAGAGCTGCGAGATCAGCGGCGACGCCACGGGGTCCGCCGCGGCAACCGACGCCACGGCGACGGCCGCGAGCAAAGCCTCAGTCTCCACCGCGGGTCAGAAGGCTGCCGGCCCCGCCCCCACTGGCCCCGCCCCCTCGTCCGGCGACGACGGGGAGTTTGCCCGCGTGACCCGGATGTGCTTCACGGTCTTCCTGTGCTTCGTGGGCTGCTTCGCCCCCTTCATCCTGCTCAACATTGCGGACCGCCGGGGCCGCGCCCCCCAGGTGGTACACATGTTCTGCGCCAACCTCACTTGGCTCAACAGCTGCATCAACCCCGTGCTGTACGCCGCCATGAACCGCCAGTTTGGACAGGCGTACCGGGCCCTGCTGTCCCGTGCCGCTAAGCCTCTGACACGCCTATGTTCGCGGTGAACTCCATGCTCCTTTTATCCCCCTTTCATTTTCCTTTCCAAAAAAAAAACCAAAAGGAGCCAACAACATAATTATTTGTCCCATTATTCTCAAGAAGGATGCTTCACCACATCCCACTTTTCCACAAGATACATTTTCAATAATGTGGGTGCTGGAGACTGATTCTAACTGTGGCCCAATGGCACTTCTGTGCTTAGTAATGAACATGGAAAACGGGTGGCGGTGTAGTATACTGGTTAAAGAATGGACCTCATACCCTAAAGGTTACCGGTTCGATTCACAGGTTGGACAATGCTTCAGTATTTATCCTGCTGTATAAATGGATGTTGTGTAAAGAAAATAAATAAATAAATACAAAGCTGTGTAAGTGGCTCGGGATAAGAGCGTCTGCTAAATGCCCGTAATGTAATAAACATATTTTAACATGGTTATCCGCACAGGAAACAACATTTTCCCTGAAACCACTTCATCGCAGAATGGAAAAATACAAGAGAGCTAATTTTACGTAAATCAGCTTTAAGCTTTCCTGTACAAAACAGACTTACCGGCATTGCCCAACTGTGCTTGTGGTTTTTGCCTAACTGAGGAACTTCTCATTCTGCACATTGTTGCACTTCCTGTATAAAGTCCAAATCTGACTGCTCCGTTCCATTATAGCGTGGACAATTATAATTCCTTTTTTTTTTTTTTTTTGGTTTCCGTTTTGTTTAAATGCGTGTTCGGAACTACTACAAATTCAAATAGTAATATCTTTATAATGATAATAATAATACCACAAAAATCCCAACAGCCTCCGAATACATTGCACTTGGAAATCAACGGAACAGCAAGACAACAACAGCATCAAGGTTTAAATTGGAACCAGATTTATTGCAGATTATGGAAAAACATGAGCATGAATATTTAGGAAAACAAAATACCACATTACACATTTTAGTCTGCTATACCGAGCCATCTCTACGGTGGCTACTAAGGAGGAATCAGAGTGTATATGCATTCTTGGTCAAACATATATGATGTATATTAAATATTGACAGTGGGCTGAATGAAGAGAGAGACAGACGCTGCATTAGCACATAAGTTCTCTGGTTAGCAGGAATTATGAAAATGTATGGATAAAGCATTACTCAAACTGCAGTTAAGTATGTTCAGAAACTGCTGCCCTTATGTCTCTTGATGCCACTGACCAGCATTACTGTGGTAGTCGCCAATGCCCACTTCAGAGACTGTAAGCTGTAAATACTTTCATTCATTATTTTTTACGTGCTTATTAAATTACATTTTTTATAAAGTATTATTTTTGACATTCGTTTCATTTTAGAATTATATTTGGCAGTATTATTCACACAGTGCTTTTCATGATCACAAAAGTGTTTTATAGGGGCAGGAGAGAAACTCGACCACCGCTGATGTGTAGCACCCACCTGGGTGATGACCGGCAGCCATTTTGTGCCAGAACACTCACCACACATCAGCTGAGATGGAGATTGAGGGGATTACCGTGCCAATTAAAACTGATTAGGCGACAAGTTCTAAGAGCCAGAGGGGGGATTTTTGCCAGACCACCGGGGAACCCCCTTACTCTTTGAGATACAAGTTATGCGATCTTTAATGACCAGTATGCTATGAACTTGGTAACATCTCTTCTAAAAAATTGTTTTCCTTGGTGGTCTTCCATTCATGTACTAATAAAGCCCATACCTGCTTAGCTACATGCTTAGGGCAGGAAAAGGAGAAGTAGTGGTATGGCTGCTGGCAATCTTCTTACAAATTACCAACAAATTTGAATGATCAATGGCTTTCAATGATCAGCAACCAACTTCTAAAATGGCTCTCTACACCAGGGCTCCCCAACCCTATTCCTGGAGATCTACCGTCCTGCAGGTTTTCACTCAAACCCTAAGAAAGCACACCTCATTTAACAGCTAGAGATCTAGTTCAGCTGCTAATTAGTAGAATCAGGTGTGCCAAATTAGGGTTGAAATGTAAACCTACAGGAAGGTCGATCTCCAGGAACAGGGTTGGGCAGCCCTGCTCTACACAATTCAGTCAAAATGTCTGGAAGATCTGGAGCTTCTTATTTAGAACCTTCAAATTTAATTTCTTATGTACATAATTAGTGCCTGTGTGTTATTACAATTGCCCCAAAAATGTCACAGAAAATAAATGTATACATAACGTGTTTTTGCGGTATTGTATTTTCAGTCAATTCCATTCATCAAAGGATTCCGCCCCCACAGTGCTATTCTTAAAGTGCTTGAAGCATACGCTTTCACTAAAATAGACTGGTGGAAATACCAACCATCAAGACTGCAATCCGGTGTAGCACACAATCAGCTTATGGAGAGATTACCGTAATTTCCGGACTATAAACCGCTACTTTTTTCACACGCTTTGAACCCTGCGGCCTATACAACGGTGCGGCTAATCTATAGATTTTTACGGGCTAACGGCCTCCAGGGGGGCGCTCTAGCAGGAAGCGCAAGAGCGAGACAGACTGGTGGAAGAGATAATGTTTCACGGGATATTTTAGTGTTTTCGGCAACACGCCCACCAGTTGCAATTAACATTTCTGTTAAGGAAACGGTGAAATGCTTTCTTTTTGCGGCATCCTCTCCAAATCCATATGCCATCCCCCCTGCCAAAGCCAACAAACTACTCCTCCCACTCTCACGATCTCACGCTACCGCTTACGAAAAGAGAGCAACTGTGCTATCTACAAAACGATTTACGCATAATCTATCGGCTGGCTCATCGGCTTAAGAGATAATGCGCCGAGGAAGACGCTAGTTTGATTGTGTTTTGAACAGCCGTTTTGCGCATCATGCACACATCCTCATCATGGAAAACACACGAAGAAATGCATATGATGCAGCTTTTAAGTTAAAGGCAATCGATCTGGCTGTCAAAGAAGGAAATAGAGCTGCTGCAAAACTTGCCTGATTATTACAACGGTAAATTACAATTAATTACGATTATTACAAAGGAAACGTGCCTGATTATTACAACGGTATTTTCATTGGGTGAACGCGATCGCATAGCAAATACAGTAAAAAATAATAATCGGTCATCAGAAAAACTACCAATAATAGGCCCACAAAAAAATAACAATTACGTAGGCCTACTGATCGACGTGACATTAGATTCGTTTAATTGGGCTATTCAACAACGCGATAGGGCTACTTACTTTTTCCACCTTGCTGGTTTAACTTGCAGGGCGAACAGGCTAATGCGTTTTGTTTTTTTCCTTCGTTTAAAATTATTATTATTTTTTTTTTAAATCCTTCGTTGTTAACATTAGTAACGGATGCTCGTTTTTTTATAAAGCAACATTTAACCAGGAAAACATGACATTTCAGTGCAAATAATGTCAATATGTAATTTAAATGTGTACATTAATAAAATAATAAGTTTAACCGACTAGTATTTCTGGTGCCGACTAGCGAGGGTAGCAACGTTTAATCATCTAGTCGGCTAAACGCGCACATCCCTACTGTGTATCATCTTTCTGTGTACGTAAATATCTCATGTTACAACGTGGACACCTGCGGCTTATAGTCAAGTGCGGCCTATATATGTACAAATTTTTTTTTTCTTCTAATTTTCGTTGGTGCGGCTTTTATTCAGGTGCGCTCAATAGTCCGGAATTTACGGTAAGCCTGACCGTACCCTTCAGTCACTGTGCTGAGGGGATCAACATTCATTCAGTGGCAAAACTGTGATTCAGAACCAGCCCTAAATTAGCCTATATACAGCAAGAACTGGTTATAGATCGAGGTTTTAGACATTTAAAATGTCACCTTCCCTTTCCACATTTATTTGGCGAGTTATTCACCAACATGTCAATTTATACATACGAGCAGTAAAAATAAAATAAAATGCTTTTTAAAAGCATGAAACCAAATTTAATTCCAGTCTACAACCTCTGCCTTTGATGAACCTGGACTCGATAAAACTTGCGGGAGACCCAGAAGAGTTTATATGCAGTAAAGTGAAGGGAACTCCATCAGTGATGGGTACGAACTGCAGAAACCCAACACCCAACAAACTCCATCAGTGATGGGTACGAAATGCAGAAACCCAACACCCAACAAACTCTTTCAATGACTCCGCAAAGATTCCAAGACACTCACAAGTGCTTACATAGTTTTTAAAAATGTTACTGGAAAGAGCCTTGCCTGGTGACGAAAAAGGTCAGTTCAGACAAGGCTCATCCTCTTTCCTCAGGCAGGAACTAGTGCCGTGTCAAGCCTGCACCTTAACACTGCAGTGCGTGCACATCTCAGAGCGGAAGGACGACCACAGAGTTCTCTAGGGCAACAATAATAAATGAGACTAACGGCGACTCTTATTGGCCTTCGAAAAACATCTCCAAAACATTGTCGTAAGAAAAAAAAAATTATCTTTTCCAGTTTGGTTAGAACATGAAAATTTCTGTTCTCCCACCTCCCCCCCCCACACACACAAAAAAGAAAATAAAAAAAAAAAAAAAAAAAAAAGAAAAAAAAAAAATTTAAAAAATATATATAATATATTTTTTTTTAAAATTTTTTTTTTTACCTAGCCAAAATCATCATGGGCATTTTACAGTGTATTTTATTTTCTCTCCATTCTTCTCTCATTTGAAACTTTAAAAACATAGAACTGTGGTGTCTATTAAAAACAACGTAGGTTTCTTTAGCAAAGTAGGTAAATTGAGAGCTTGGGGAGATTTTGGGAAGCATGATTGCATTGCATTGCAAGGGACACGCACAATGAGTCAGTGTCTCGTCTCTAGGCTCTCCTCAGCTCAGCTTCACTCAAAGCTCAAAAAAAAAATTGTGATTGAATGAACACATACACATAAGAGGAATGAAAAAAAAAAAAAAAAAAAAAAAAAAAAAAAAAAAAAAAAAAGTCGGCCTGACCCTACGGGCCGAGTTATGGGGCTACAACACTGGCGCGCGACTGGGGCGCCAAACGCGGTTTCCGCTTCCGCGCCGCCGCCGCTTACCCGTATGGGGGAACGCGGCGCTTGCGAAAGCATTTTTTGTTTTGCGGTTTTAAAAAACTTTTTTTTTTTTTTTTTTTTTTTTTTTTTTTTTTTACGCAAATAGGGCCCCCCCCTTAGGACACCCAACCCCAACGAGATGTTCCCGTGGGGGGGGGGGGGGGAGGAGGGAGAGAGAGAGGGGGAGGGTGCCTATAGAGCGTAGCTTGTGCTGCGTTCCGAACGCAACAAAACCCAAGAGTCTGAGCTTTATGGGAATGCTGGGGCCCTTTGGGGTTGGGGAAGGGCGTTATGAAGTTATACCGCTATACCGCTGCGTAAAGGTGGAGGCGCGTCAGTAAGGGCTGCAGGGAAGGGTGTAGCAGGTGAGGTCGGCGAAGGCAGCGAGGTCGGGGAGGCCGCCGGCGGAGCCGGGCTCCTCCGCGGGGGGAAAGTCGCCCACAATCATCATGGGGTCGCTGAGCAAGTCCTGCAGGTTGAAGTCGGGGGGCAGGTCTTCCAGGGTCAGGTCGTCCGCCAGCTCACTCATCAAGATGTCGGAGGGACTGAGCAGGACGTCTGAGGCTGAAGAGGAAGAGCAGAAGAGGAAGAGCAGGTGTGAGAGCAGCTGAGGCAGTGGCGTCAAGTGGGCGTGTAAATTACATCGGCACGTAGGCGGAGCCAGCGAGGGAGGAAACGCCGAGTCTGTCACTGTTCTGAGTAGAGACACATCGTAGATCAAGCTAGCCATCATTGCTATTTTATTATAATGTCAGAAAATTACATTTATAAGTTCTTTCCTTAAAGATGTTTTAGCAAACTAAACGTAACAGGACTCGAGTGCTGTCGGTTACAGAGTGGACAAATGATAGGCCTACAACTCAGAGGCCTCCGGTCTCTTTCCCTGACATCGTCTTCTGCCTTATTGAATCACCCGTTAAGGAACCATGCCAACTACATTACGATCAATGGCCATGAAAAGTAGACTAACATTAGCGAGCTGACCATATTCGAACGGTTTCACTTTGAACGTACGATTACAGAAGCAAAGTTAACGGCATTAAACAAAGGTGCAAATCCGTGTTTTTGAATCTGTTTGCCATGAGTCAGCTTTTTGGCATTTTGAAAATGGCAATGTTTTAAATTACTAGATTTTCTCGTAGGTAGAAGGCTTCCGTTTTGAGCCGGAATACACGGCCGGATCCTGCACTGAACGCGCTGCCAATCAGTGCTGCTTCGACATGAAACTTCCCGGGAAGCAAACATTTCCATTTCAGTTGGAATTGCGGTAGTTACCACACGTAGCTACCACTCGTTTACCTCGGTTAAATGTTAAAGGTTAACGTAAGAGGACAGGGATGAGAAATTAATAAGTGTTTGAATTTGTTGTGTTTTTAACTAGTATGTGCAAGACACAAGTCATAAAATTCCCAGTCCCTCCGCTCCAGGACACTTCCCATAAATTATAAGCACTCCTTTAAGTTGTAAAGGTTTTTTTAAGCTAGTCGTTGACACCGTGAGACGTGCTTTTCTTGTAGGAAGATGAGCCGTGTTGGTAAAAACGAGTGCCCACTTCACCTGAATGGCCAATTCCAGTGCCTACTTTTACAGAGAACTTGCCTGAATATGTAGTCACAGGTGATGGGCAAATTAATATATTACAAGGCTTTCTTTATCTACCCATTAGCTTCTTGATGTGGTTCTTTTTTTAGCCTATGTTGCACTATTCCCCAAGGGAATGTATAATAGTTCCTTCCTGTGCATCGTTCAGAGTTCAGAGTTCATCATGGACGATATGTAGCGAAACAAACATTTGATGTGTTGTGCTGCTATAGCAGTGAGCCTCATTCCTTGCTCCTGGAGAGCCACAGGGTTCGCTGCTTTTTGATCTCACTCGTCACGTACTGCAGTATATTGTAAATATATTTTTTGATATATGTACATATATTTGCTGATATTAAGACGGAAACAAAAACCAGCAGACCCTCCTGGACCAGGAATGAAGATCACTGTGCTACAAGGTATATTATTCCTGTGCACATCAGAGTAGCACCAGTAAAAGGAGAAAGGTTTATAATCTGATGAGTGAAATACAGAATGTACGATGGTTTGTTCCTGTGCATCGTTATCACAGGTCGAGGTTCAGAGTTCATCACAGACGATATGTACTAGCTAAACAAACATTGAATGTGTTGATTAGAGAGAAGCACCAGTAAAAGAAAAAAGGAGGTTTATAATTTGATGATGACTGCAATAGACTCAGTGTGATTGGCACAGAAAGAACTTTTCTCTGGATGCTGTATCCTGAACTTCGACTTGCTATCAAATCTAAATGCTACTTTATTTCCCGGCTGAGTTTTCGACAAACTCTTTGCGGAAAAAAAAACTCAAGATAGCATTTAATTGTGAGCCTAAGGACAGGACAAATGTTGACTGCATACAGACCAATGTCCTGGATAACTGGGAAAATAACATACTAGCATGATCAGGTAATTTCAATTTCTCAATCCCCTGCTGCAGCAGTTAATCTGAGCGCATCGTTTACCACACTAGAGTTTGAGGCCATGTTTCTGAAAAGAGTTAATCAGCATTTCTGGGTACAGAATTAAAGATTAGTAAAAGCAAAGTGTGAGTTGCCACCAGGATGAAAATCAGACTTCCACAAAAGCCCCTTTCACAAATGCTGACCACGCCCTCCGTTTATAACATCATTGGCTCGCGGTCTAATGAGAGTGAAGACCATGTGTCCGTTTGATTCATCTTTCAAGCTCCCTGCCAGTGATTTTACAAAATGGCATGCCAAAGGAACCGGCATTAAACAATTCGATATGCTTCCCACACCAAGGGCAACCGGGCGCACATGCAAAGATGAACCATAGAGTAGAGTTGAGTTCTGCGAAGGTACCCCTGCGGTAGGAAGTGTTGGGGTTGTGTGGAGTGTGAGGCTACTCGCGGGGGAGGGGGGGGGTACCGCAAGCACTCACCGGCTGCCTCTTCGCTGTGCGGCATGCACAGACCGTTCATCGGCACCGCGGCTTCCGGATCTGAGAACGCATTCACGGGCGGCTTAGCTTGCAACGTGTTCCTAAAGTAGCCAATGATAAAGAGGGGAGATCACATCACCGGCACCGGGGAGCCACGCCTCCTCAGTTGGGGGAGTAATTCTACGGGTTCCGGCGGCAGAACGCCTCTCCACTAAGCCAAGAGCCGGTGTCTCGAGCGACAAGAAAATGATGGGAGACAAAAAACGGGAGACGAAAATCGAAGGCCAAAGACTGCTGCAGCTTCCATGTCCGGACTGAACCCCGTTTCTACAGTTCATCCTGTATTTCATTTCCTCCGCTCTTAGCAATTAGCACAGTCATTTAGGCGATCTGAATTTTTGGCTACATGTTTCTGATTGACATACAGGTGCAGCTCAAAAAATTTGATCGTCGTCAAAAAGTTCAATATTTTTTGTCACTCATTTCAGAAAGTGAAACTCATATATTATATAGAGTCATTACACATAGAGTGAAATATTTCAAGCCTTTATTTCTTGTAATTTTGATGATTATGGCTTACAGCTAATGAAACCCAAAATTCAGTGTCTCAGAAAATTAGAATATTTTGCTTTAACATTTAAAGTATCATATTTAATATTTGGTCGCATATCCTTTGCATGCTGTTACTTCCTGAAGTCTGTGACCAATCAACATCAAAAGACTCTCGATATCTTATTTTCAGGTACTGTTACAAGCGATACTATAACCTCTCTGCATTTGAACTGATACTGAGGTTATAGTATCGCTTGTAACAGTACCTGAAAATAAGATATTGAGTCTTTTGATGTTGATTGGTCACAGACTTCAGGAAGTAACAGCATGCAAAGGATATGCGACCAAATATTAAATATGATACTTTAAAAATATGTTAAAGCAAAATATTCTAATTTTCTGAGACACTGAATTTTGGGTTTCATTAGCTGTAAGCCATAATCATCAAAATTACAAGAAATAAAGGCTTGAAATATTTCACTCTTGTAATGAATCTATATAATATACGAGTTTCACTTTCTGAAATGAGTGACAAAAAATATTGAACTTTTTCACGATATTCTAATTTTTTGAGCTGCACCTGTATATAAACTGCTAACGCGTGCTTACATGACACTAATTACTGATGTCTAACCTAAGAATCACCTAGCGCTGAGTCTACATAGCCAATCGAGCCGAAAACAGAAAACTGCACACAGACCGGTGATAATCGTCATGGATGGGGTTCGCTTCCTCTTAAATAAAATAATCGTCATTATCGCTAAAATGTTGTACGAGGTTTCACTATCCTGACTCTGTTAATGGTCTGGAAAATCTGCGGCAGCTACAGGCCCGAACCTTTTTGGCTGTCTTTTTCACTTACGATTTTCAATATAAAAAACACATTGATTCATCTCTTCGAGTGCGGACTATTTTCATACTTTTACAGTTATTCATTTATTATTATAATTTTTTTTTATCGTTTAATTGAGACCTAATAAGTGTGAGGGGCAAATGATGCTTCTTGCCATTTTTATTTTGCAACTGTACCCAACAGGCAGTCCAAACTCAAAAAGCATCAACTCAAACTTGTGTTACTACATCACACCAGCCCATAAAGCAGGCATGAACAGGTCCGGGGGCAAACACACTTACTCTTTGGAGATGAACACGAGCCTGGTCTTGATGTATTTTATGTAAGGGCTCTCCGCTGCAAAGAGAAGAAACAAAACCATAAAATGTTTCACGAGACGTTTGGCTAGCACACAAAGTGGAAGCCACCTGTTGGTGGTACACTCCTGGTAAGACTTGGACTGGCTCTGTAAGGGATGTTAAATCAATGTCTGTATCGGGAGTCATTCTTTATCACACATATTCAGGAGACCTGTGCAGAGTTTACTGAAGGATTTTGTGTGAGGCTTGTGAGGCTAAATAAGAGTAATACACTCGTCACCGAAGCTGTATACCTGTCACAATATAATTTCCTATTGTGGGGCGCTATATGCGCGATTAATCTCCCCACCTGCCGAGACCTACCCACCCACCCCGGAAGCGGCCGCCCAATTTCTCTGCTCCCTCAAAGCACCGGTCATACTCGGATCAGGGAGGACCAGGGTGCGAACCCGGGCCCTCTGTGTGCAACTGCAGTGACTCAAAGGCCAATGCTTTTACCGCTGCGCCACCGTGGTGCGTTGGTTCCTGATCTTGGAGTTGAAAGCCTAAAGCAGTAGACCCTGAGGCTCTCCCGGGGCACTAAAGCAGTAGACCCTGTGGCTCGGAACATAATACTTTTATTGCACTTTAACATTTTGAATGAATAGAATAACGCTTATATTTTCACATTTTCTAACCCTAACCCTCTACTGTGAGGGAGGTAAAATAAGAGTGCTTGAGTTGATATAGAACACCAGAGAAAGTCCAGTAAAATTCGTTTTTATTTGTAAACAGACCGTGCCTTCAAAATCGTCATTTTCGATTATTCTTGTTTTAGTACTCATGGAAAGCTAATATTGTAAACACGATAATAATTAAATTAATTGTGCAGCCCTAATTGGAGGAACCGTACATCTAACCCCTTGGTGCGAGTGTACAGGAGCCTCACCTCCACTCTTCTCCACGTAGTACTTCCCAAATGCCTCGTTTTTGGGGGTGTTGGGGTACAGGAACTTGAGGGGGTTCTCCGGGACGTTCTCCGCCTCCAGGATCTGGAAGTTGCGGATTATCTCAGAGAAGGGGATCTGGGACAGGTCGTCCTTGGTGAAGGGCTGCACGGTGCGCACGTTGGGCGTACCTGAAGAAAGGGGCGGAAAGAATGAGACAAGGCGGAGTCAGCGGCGGCACTGGGAGCGCTAACGGTCGACAAGAGCCTACAAATCAAATCAAATCAATATTTATTTATATAGCGTATTTCACAACAAGTTGTCACAATGCGCTTCACAGAAAAAACCCAGCCTAAACCCCCACAAGAGCAAGCCAGAGGCAACAGTGGCAAGGAAAAACTCCCTGGTGTAATTAGGAAGAAACCTTGGGAGGAACCAGACTCAAGGTACATAACTTGTATTTAGTAGGCTACATAGCCTACATAGTACACGACCTGCATTTAGTAGGCTATATCGCCTACAGAGTACACGACCTGCATTTAGTAGGCTATATCGCCTACAGAGTACACGACCTGCATTTAGTAGGCTACATAGCCGACATAGTACAGGACTTGCATTTAGTAGGCTACTTAGCCTACATAGTACAGGACTTGCATTTAGTAGGCTACATAGCCTACATAGTACATGACTTGTATTTAGTAGGCTACATAGCCTACAGAGTACACGACCTGCATTTAGTAGGCTATATCGCCTACAGAGTACACGACCTGCATTTAGTAGGCTACATAGCCGACATAGTACAGGACTTGCATTTAGTAGGCTACTTAGCCTACATAGTACATGACTTGCATTTAGTAGGCTACATAGCCTACATAGTACATTACTTGTATTTAGTAGGCTACATAGCCTACAGAGTACACGACCTGCATTTAGTAGGCTATATCGCCTACAGAGTACACGACCTGCATTTAGTAGGCTACATAGCCGACATAGTACAGGACTTGCATTTAGTAGGCTACTTAGCCTACATAGTACATGACTTGCATTTAGTAGGCTACTTAGCCTACATAGTACATGACTTGCATTTAGTAGGCTACTTAGCCGACATAGTACATGACTTGCATTTAGTAGGCTATATCGCCTACATAGTACACAACTTGCATTTAGTAGGCTACATAGCCTACATAGCACATGACTTGCATTTAGTAGGCTACATCGCCTACATAGTACATGACTTGCATTTAGTAAGCTACGTAGCGTACATAGTACATGACTTGCATTTAGTAGGCTACATAGCCTACATAGTAGGGATGTTCCTAACGACTAATTTCCCTGACGTTTAAACGGAAGTTTAAACTTAGACTAGTCGACTAGTCTAAAACTAAGAAAACACTCAGAAAACAGTCAAAATTGAGCACAATTTAATCTATAAGGTTAAACATTGTCCGAAAAAATATTGCGTATATTATAAGAGCCATTTGAAACCGTTAATCATTCTTCAATAACCAAATCGTATTTTAAATGCCGCGGAAATGTGTGGCACTTTGCGTCTTGCATTATGAACATTGCACATTATCCTACAAAACATGACAACAACTCACTAAATAAAAGTTAACAAATAACATTTATTGAAAACAATATTCAATGTAACAAAACATTTTTAGGAAACGTGCCTGATTATTACAACGGCATTTTCATTGGGTGAACGCGATCGCATAGCAAATACGGTAAAAAATAATAATCGGTCATCAGAAAAACTACCAATAATAGGCCCACAAAAAAATAACAATTAGGCCTACTGATCGACGTGACAGATTAGTTTTATTGGGCTATTCAACAACGCGATAGGCCTACTTACTCTTTCCACCTCGCTGGTTTTAAAAATAAAATAAAAAAAATGTAATCCGGCGTTGTTAACATTAGTAACGGATGCTCGTTTTTTTTTATAAAGCAACATTTGACCAGGAAAACATGACATTTCAGTGAAACTTATGTCAATATGTAATTTAAATGTGTACATTAATAAAATAATAAGTTTAACCGACTAGTATTTCTGGTGCCGACTAGCGAGGGTAGCAACGTTTAATCGACTAGTCGACTAAACGCGAACATCCCTACTACATAGTACATGACTTGCATTTAGTAGGCTACAGGCTACATCGCCAAAAAAAAAAAGAAGGGTATGTTCCATATGATATAGCATGTTGAAAGGGTTAGGGTTTTGAACAGGAAATATCCCCCGGCAGGAACACTGTTCTGACAAATGTCTTAATGGTAACAGCCCTAAATGTAGCTTTCATTTAAATTTTTTTATTAAAAAAAATGTATTTAAAAAAACATTATTTGGCACCCAACGTGGGTCTGAGCTTATCCAGTTTCCACCCCAATTTGGAGCGCGTATATTGTGCGAACCCCAAAGCCGATCCGGGAAAGTGTAGACATCCACGACTCTCCTCCAAAATGCCTGGTGTCTCCAGCTGCAGACTCCAGCTAAGCTCACACAGAGCGGAGACGGAAGAGGGACCTTTCATATGTGGTTTTGATTGCAATCTAAGGGTGCCCAAGCGACCAGCAGGGGTCGCTAGACTGCAATGCACACGGGATCCTACCCGACTGAACCCTCCAATTCCCTGAGCTACACAAATACATCCTGAGTGTGACGTGTTATTCAGTTACACAGAAAAAACCAGTGTTTGACTCAACTCAACGTGATTTATACAGTTACTTCTAAGCCCCAAAATTATGCTGCTCATATTAATAAAGTCCAGGTTAGGTTTCCAAACCTCTCTCCCCATCGTATTTAATGAAAGACTTGAACTACAACCGCAACCCTCACTGTTCATGTAATACTCCACCCAGGAGCACGCCTCCACCCCAAACTGCCCTCACTGTTCATGTAATACTCCACCCAGGAGCACGCCTCCACCCCAAACTGCCCTCACTGTCCACGTAACGCTTCACCCAGAACCGTGTAGCAGACACAGCACCCTCCGGGCCTGCCCTCACCGTCCATAGAAGTCTCCACCCAGGAAAAGGTGATGCCGCCATCTTTGCGGCTCTCGCTGAACCGGAGGAGGAAAGTGCCATCCTGCTTCTTCTTCAGCAACGTGTTCTCCCGGCCTCTGCTCACAAATCCCATAATGCTTCTGCATAGGCACAGGGATGCACACACACGCACGCACACACGCACGCACAACACACACACACACACAGACACGCACGCACGCACACACACAACACACACATTACTTACAAATCCCACAATGTATCTGCATCTGCCTCTCGCTGTGCAGATCATCCATTATATGAAAGACGGGCTTTACAGCTGAAACAGGGGCCGGTGAGCATACCCGTCCCGCCACAGGTCCTCCAGGTAGTTCTTCACCAGGACCAGGATCCCATCAAACCAAGTCCAGAAGGTGAATTTGACGTTGGGAAGCATTTCCTGCAGCGGGTGAAAGAACACATTTCTGACAGAGAAGAGACTCGGGACCTTTTCACACCTTTTCTCCATTTTTAACGACAAGCTGTATTTAATTCAGTCAATTCTAGATAACCACACAAACATGTCAAAACAAAAAGTATATATACCAAAAAAAGTTATAAAATTGTAATACACGTGTATTTTCAAGTTAGTCAGTTCCACCCCCCTCCCCCCCATTTTAGGGGACCAAAGCTAATTGGATAATTGGCTGTTCAGCCGTTTCTTGTCCAGCTGTGCGTCGTTTCATCATTAGTTCATGCACAAGAAAGCTGACAAAGGCAGAGTTGATTCGAAGTGTGACATTTGTATTTGAGGTTGCTGTCGGACGCACTGTTGCACGGCAAGGCAGGATTTCGTTCGGCATGACTGTCCCAGGCTTATCACACAAGAGTGACTCCTCTGGTCAGGATGCTACACTAAATATATATATATATATATATATATATATACACTATAAATACAATTTTACTCACCTTAGAAAACCTGGGCCAGGGCATTCTGCAGTTGTCATAGCTCTGCTGCTTATCTGGTGGGTCAGAAATAAATGAGATGTTACAGACATTATGACTTGCTGTGGTCATTAAAGATCCCGGGGTAACCCCACAGTTGCCCTAAACTGGCAATTTAAGCATCAGATTGACTACATAATCCCTTGCGTTCTTTACCCACTTCGATCCACCTTTGTTATTTACTGTAAATGAGATTTCCCTACTTGGGTAATAAAGGTAAAAGGTATAAAATAAATAGAAGAAATAGGCATTACCTGTAAGAAAATGGTTGGCCAGCAAAATAGTTAAATGCACTCCTTCATATCTCAATGACATTAAAAAAGAGAGTGAAGGAAGGACATTACCGAAGAGTTTCTGAGCGATCATGTCCAGCTGCCTGTCGTCCAGTCCCCGCTTGGTGTTGGAGAGGAACTGCCAGCTGAGCACCTCGGCCAGCTGAGACCAGGTAGCCACTGGGGAGCTGGCAAAGAACTTCACATTCTACACACACACACACACACACACACACACACACACACAGACAAAACACACACATGCACACGTTAACACTAATCTGCGTGCCGCAAGAGCGACCGAGTCTCCCACGCGCCTTTTAAATGATCCCTCGAGCGGTCAAAAGGGCCTTGATCGATCACTAATAGTGAGTGTGGATGCTTTTAAATGATCCCTCGAGCGGTCAAAAGGGCCTTGATCGATCACTAATAGTGAGTGTGGATGCTTTTAAATGATCCCTCGAGCGGTCAAAAGGGCCTTGATCGATCACTAATAGTGAGTGTGGATGCTTTTAAATGATCCCTCGAGCGGTCAAAAGGGCCTTGATCGATCACTAATAGTGAGTGTGGATGCTTTTAAATGATCCCTCGAGCGGTCAAAAGGGCCTTGATCGATCACTAATAGTGAGTGCGGATGCATCTATACGCTCACCTTGTGGTCAGTGCACAGCATGCTAAACCACAGCACGGACGCCCAGGCGGTCTGCTGCTGGCTGGAGTTGGAGATGATGACCACGGGCAGCGAGGAGGCCTGAGGAGGTGCAGGGAGGAGGGGAGGGAGGAGATCAGTGATCAGGGGAGGGAGGAGCGGTGCTCCTGGCGCGCAACAGGTTCCAAACCCGCCGCCATTTCACCAGCACAGGTTCCAAACCCGCCGCCATTTCACCAGCACAGGTTCCAAACCCGCCGCCATTTCACCAGCACAGGTTCCAAACCCGCCGCCATTTCACCAGCACAGCCAAACCAGCACAAATGCACACATTCAGTCGGTTTAACCCAAGGACCGTACTGTGGTGAGCGTATGTCACAGAAATAATGTCTTATGAAAAAAAAAAAAACATAGTCTGCACACTGTAGCTAATGAAAAATGCTCACATTTCATTACAATAATCTAAATAATGACCTTTGGACCCAAACGGGTCTTTCTCAGGATGTGAATGACATGCACCAGGGGCAAGAAAGACGAAAACGATATGCTAGAGATTATAAATGTGACATTAACAAAACACTTAAACAACACCAGTCTGCATCCGCTAGAAACCTTTCTCACGAGCGAACCTTCTCCATGTCCACATTCACAACCATTCATGTGCACACTATTCAACGGGGAGCATATGAAGCTGATGACCAATGAGAGGGCGGGAAGCCATAGGAAGACCCACCTCCAACATGACTGACAGTCCGTGCAGCTCAAATACAGTCTCGAAGTGGATGATGTGCAGCTCCTCCATCACACTCAAGGAGAGCTGTGAGATAACGGTGAGATTAGTTACACACAGCACACATCTCCGTGAGATAACGGTGTGATCAGTTACACACAGCACACATCTCCGTGAGATAACGGTGAGATTAGTTACATACAGCACACATCTGAGATAACGGTGAGATCAGTTACACACAGCACACATCTGAGATAACGGTGAGATCAGTTACACAGCACACATCTCTGTGAGATAACGGTGAGATCAGTTACACACACCACACATCTCTGAGATAACGGTGTGATCAGTTACACACAGCACACATCTGTGAGATAATGTGAGATCAGTTACACATCTCTGCGAGATAACGGTGTGATCAGTTACACACAAAACATATTTCTGTGAGACAACGGTGAGATTAGTTACACACAGCACACATCTCTGAGATAACGGTGTGATCAGTTACACACAGCACACATCTCTGAGATAACGGTGTGATCAGTTACACACAGCACACATCTCTGCGAGATAACGGTGAGATCAGTTACACACAGCACACATCTCTGAGATAACGGTGTGATCAGTTACACACAGCACACATCTGAGATAACGGTGTGATCAGTTACACACAGCACACATCTCTGCGAGATAACGGTGAGATCAGTTACACACAGCACACATCTCTGAGATAACGGTGTGATCAGTTACACACAGCACACATCTGAGATAACGGTGTGATCAGTTACACACAGCACACATCTCTGAGATAACGGTGTGATCAGTTACACACAGCACACACTGGACCATCAGGTGATGTGAACAGATAAAATAACTAAGTCCCAAGCCTTGCACTGTTGTACTCTCAATGAGCCCATCTCAAAAGAATCAAAGTGCAAACAAGCCTTTCAGAAGCTCAACTGAAGTAATGGGCAGTTGCCTGTGTCAGTTGTGTGTGTGCGTGTGTGTGTGTGTGTGTGTGTGTGTGTGTGTGTGTGTGTGTATAAAGAGAATACGGACTCACATCATTCACTCCCTTGCCTCCTCCTCCAGATTTCTGCTCTTTCAGTATCTGTGCAGGGAGAAGATGGGCATTAGGACCATGCGTAGCAGTGACCAGCTGTCACTCACAGCTCAGTCCAGCCGCGCTACGCTGCTCTGTACGTACACAGCCCTTTCAGTCTCCCAGCCGTGGTCCTGGAGAGCCACGAGTCCGCTGCTTTCTCACTGGTACTCAGCACTTTACCCATTCAATGCCAGAGTGTTCTGGAACTCTGAGCCTCAGCAGTGCCACAGCGTTCCAGAACACGAGAGTCCCTGCACTGCACATCGAGACCAGGCTAAATCTAAGACTATTTTAAGCCATGTGTGTGAAGGCCAAATTGAGCTATTCCACCTTAAAAGGTCATTTTAGTCTAGGACTGGGCTTAAACCACATCCCGTGCAACCGGGCCACGGTACCGTAATTGCACTCAAAAACAATATGAAGTTAAACTTGTTTCCACTCCTTGTGTCTGCCTGGCATATGTGGAAAGCAGTAAGCAAAGGTATCTAACTCTACGGTAGTCGAGCCTGGAAAGAGAATCGCCCCTCGACGCCTCCACTCACCAGATGGCGGAAGTCAGCCACCATCCCTCCACTGGTGCTCTCCGCCATGTTGAGGGCCTTGCTGCTGTTCCCCAATATGTTGAAGCGGCGGTACCTACGGTCACAGCCATTAGACTGAGCGCGCTCGTAGCGCAAAACAATACCGACTCGCTGTAATAAGCACAATGGCCAAGCATTTTCGCTTCACTGACTGCCGACACTACGTTCACTCCGGGTGGGCCCAGATCGTCAGGAGTGTCACTGCACTGCACTGCAGTGTTTTAACAGGATGTACCACCTAACAGCCCCCAAACTGTTATATTATTTTATGTTACACTGAAAATGTTTAACATTGCATTCATAAGCCTTTCGTTTTTCAAATCCCTAAATCAGTGGTTCTGAAACTGAGGGACCCCTGTGTATGCTGGTTTTTATTACAGCTAGTCTGTTGCTTGTTCTTTCATAATTTTTTCTTTAAACTTAACACAATGTAGGCTTGGCTTGTTATTTGCTTTCAAATGGTTAGTTTTAGTGGCCAGGTGTCCACACTTCCGCAAATTAGGAGCCTTTTATTTTGATCAGTTAAATGTTTTGTTTCCTCTTTTTATCTAATCGTTTTGTACAATATCGCACAATGTGTACATGGGACTTTTATTCTTCATGGCATGCACAGCAATTTCTCACATAATGTGGCTTAAGAGGGTAAATAATCCCTCAAACCATGAAAAGCGTCTAATTACGAAAAAGTAACATCTTGTTAAAATTCTGGGATTTTGATTGTGGTCTGACGGAAAAGCAGCATACATAGGGGTCTCCAGGACAGAGTTTGAGAAGCCCTGCCTCTATATTACTTCCCCCAGTGCACACACACCACACACCACACACACACACACACACACACAGACTCAAACACTAGCGGCTCAATGAGGAGAATTAAACTGAGACGCCCGGTACTGAGTACTGACACAAAAATTATCTACGGAAGTAAAGAAGCAGTTAACGACAGATTGAGAAACAGGAAGTGCGGCTCGTGCGCACGGCAACGCGATGCCCAGCAGTCTTTAACAGGATGAAATGGGGATTGAAGTATTTGAGCCAGAAGGGACCGTCACTCACCCTTTCACCTGCACAGCGTCCCTGAAACACAAAACACAATTCAGCCTGAATGCAGCCACACCCACCGTCAGCCAGGCCAGACTCAGCCAGGCCAGACTCAGCCAGGCCAGACTCACCGTGAGAAACGAACCCCAATAGACAAGGACAAAAAGAATACCAAATACTATTGTGACATCATTTTGTATACTGTCCATTTATGTTAAGCAATAATGCCTAATAAAAAAGGCAAATCTACTAAAGGCAGACAGTCGTGTCACAGGATGAGAGGAAGAGGGTCAAAGAGAGTAAAACCTCACCTGTCCATCGAAACCGTCACTTTCATAGCGTGGTTCAACTCAGGCACTTTGACAAGAAGCCTAGAGAGAGGGGGAGGGAAGGAGAGAGGGAGAGAGAGAGAGAAATAGAGAGAGAGAGGGAGAGAGAGAGAGAGAGAGAGGGAAAGAAAGAGAGATTGTAAAGAGGTGCTACATGGTATTTCAAATAAATCTAGTTGCTGGTATTTTTCAGTAAAAAAAAATGGCAATTCCCTTTTTTGAAAACAATTCCTTTTGAACAATATTATTAAATAGTCTGAAAAACAGGTTTTAACCTTAGAGTTAGTCGAGTCAGGGTTACTGGATTTTAAGATAGTAAAGACGTAAAGGTTTAAACATGTCATGTTGGATTATTAACACCAGTGCTGAATTTTACTTCAATTTCTGTTTTGTCCACCAAGTGGCGCAATCACAACTACCACACTGGATCTAAGCAGCCATGAGTTATATTCGATATAAACTCCTCAAAAAAAGTTTGGAAACGTTATTTCGGTCGATTATTCCTCCCCTTTAATAATACCAATTGGTATTGTATTTTATATCGTTGGAAAGCCTGATTAGTCACCTTTACAACGAGGTACAACTTGTAAGGATCATGCATTCGTGGAATGAGCAACACAGCTAACCGTGTGGGTAGCGGCCCAAAAAAATGTGCCAAAATCCCCTGCAATATTCTTCTGTTGGTATTCACTCTCGTTTTGAGCTTCAAGTGCTGGCAGGTGTATGCCAGTGGGATGGAATGGGATGCCATCCCACAGCAGTGTGTGACCAGGCTGGTGACCAGCATGAGGAGGAGGTGCCAAGCTGTTGTGGCTGCGTATGGATCTTCCACACGCTACTGAGGTCCCTGACAGTGTAAAATGAATAAAGTGTAAAAATGGCCAATATGTGTTGTTTTTTCCTTATTACTGTGGGAGAGTGCAATCATCCAGTCCACCAAGCAACTCAAAACGAGAGTGAATACCAACAGAAGAATATTGCAGGGGATTTTGGCACATTTTTTTTGGGCCGCTACCCACACGGTTAGCTGTGTTGCTCATTCCACGAATGCATGATCCTTACAAGTTGTACCTCGTTGTAAAGGTGACTAATCAGGCTTTCCAACGATATAAAATACAATACCAATTGGTATTATTAAAGGGGAGGAATAATCGACCGAAATAACGTTTCCAAACTTTTTTTGAGGAGTTTATATAAAATCCTTCCTTATTTATAAACTTTGGCCTGGTTCTACACAGTGTGCTGTGGTCCAGACTGACCTGGTTCTACACAGTGTGCTGTGGTCCAGACTGACCTGGTTCTACACAGTGTGCTGTGGTCCAGATTGGCCTGGTTCTACACAGTGTGCTGTGGTCCAGACTGACCTGGTTCTACACAGTGTGCTGTGGTCCAGACTGACCTGGTTCTACAGAGTGTGCTGTGGTCCAGACTGACCTCAATCTACACAGTATGCTGTGGTCCAGACTGACCTGGTTCTACAGTGTTATTTGGTCCAGAGTGGCCTGGTTCTACACAGTGTGCTGTGGTCCAGACTGACCTGGTTCTACAGAGTGTGCTGTGGTCCAGACTGACCTCGTTCTACACAGTATGCTGCGGTCCAGACTGACATGGTTCTACACAGTGTTATTTGGTCTAGACTGACCTGGTTCTACACAGTGGTCTGTGCTCCAGATTAACCTGGTTCTACAGTGTGCTGTGGTCCAGACTGACCTGGTTCTACACAGTGTGCTGTGGTCCAGACTGACCTGGTTCTACACAGTGGTCTGTGGTCCAGACTGACCTGGTTCTACACAGTGTGCTGTGGTTCAGACTGGCCTGGTTCTACAGTGTTCTGTGGTCCAGACTGACCTGGTTCTGACGGAGAACTGAACGTTGGTCCGCAACACCATGGGTCCTTTCCCCTGCGGCATGGCGGGTTGAGTTTCTACCACGAAAGCGCTGAAAGTACAGAGCAGAGCTGGGATCAGCTCGGAGCTCTCCCATTGGTGCTTTCCTACCACAGCGCACCACAGCGTCAGGGTTCACCTTCGCAGCAGGGAGGTCAGCAGCTCCTCCACCCGCTTCTGCAGCTCTGGCTTCTTGGTCTTGAAGGGGTCCCGCTCGTACGTGACTTTCCCCAGCAGCTCGTCGATCTTCCGCAGGAACTTACACAGCTGGAACAGGCGCTCCGCCATCCCCGTGAACCTGCGGGCACCGCCGGAAACGTCAGGGGTGCGTGTGCATGGCTAAAAGTGGGACGGAGACTGCCAGACTGAGGGGGGGGATGAGGGGACCGAGGGGGCGAATAAAGGGGCTGAGGGCGACTCACCATCTCTCCAGCTGGTTTAGGCAGGTGTCCACTGGGGCTCCGATGCAGGACTTTTGCTGTCGTCGCTGCCAATCTGTCAGCTCCTCCCCCAGCACAGTGAAGAGCTCTTCCGCTGCATCCAACAGCCCATTCATCCCTGAGAGTACGGCATGAGAAAGAGAGAATAAAGAGAGAGAGAACAGAATAATTATTGCTTCATTTGTTTAACACTAGAACCGCCAATATTCCATACTACCTTAATAAGCCAGGAATGGTATATTTCACTGTGACATGCAAATAGTGTAACACATTGCATTTAAAGTTAAAAATTGTGAAAATAATACTTTAGTTGTAATATTTATTTATTTAGTTAACCTCTCTCTTGACATTCACAGAACCGCTGTAGCCATAGCCGAGAGAGTACTTATTTGCTCAGCCCCTATATTTCTGGCTCAGTTTCACTCTTCGCAGTATAACCTCCACTGACCCAGGACAGATATTCACTTTTCACCTCACCAACGCTTCAGCCTCACTCACGCCTAACCTCGCCAACGCTTCAGCCTCACTCACGCCTAACCTCGCCAACGCTTCAGCCTCACTCACGCCTAACCTCCCCAACGCTTCAGCCTCACTCACGCCTAACCTCCCCAACGCTTCAGCCTCACTCACGTCTAACCTCACCAACGCTTCAGCCTCACTCACGTCTAACCTCACCAACGCTTCAGCCTCACTCACGTCTAACCTCACCAACGCTTCAGCCTCACTCACGCCTAACCTCACCAACGCTTCAGCCTCACTCACGCCTAACCTCGCCAACGCTTCAGCCTCACTCACGCCTAACCTCACCAACGCTTCAGCCTCACTCACGCCTAACCTCACCAACGCTTCAGCCTCACTCACGCCTAACCTCGCCAACGCTTCAGCCTCACTCACGCCTAACCTCGCCAACGCTTCAGCCTCACTCACGCCTAACCTCGCCAACGCTTCAGCCTCACTCACGCCTAACCTCGCCAACGCTTCAGCCTCACTCACGCCTAACCTCGCCAATGCTTCAGCCTCACTCACGCCTAACCTCCCCAACGCTTCAGCCTCACTCACGTCTAACCTCACCAACGCTTCAGCCTCACTCACGCCTAACCTCCCCAACGCTTCAGCCTCACTCCCGTCTAACCTCACCAACGCTTCAGCCTCACTCACGTCTAACCTCACCAACGCTTCAGCCTCTCTCACGTCTAACCTCGCCAACGCTTCAGCCTCACTCACGCCTAACCTCACCAACGCTTCAGCCTCACTCACGCCTAACCTCACCAACGCTTCAGCCTCACTCACGTCTAACCTCACCAACGCTTCAGCCTCACTCACGCCTAACCTCACCAACGCTTCAGCCTCACTCACGCCTAACCTCCCCAACACTTCAGCCTCACTCACGCCTAACCTCCCCAACGCTTCAGCCTCTCTCACGTCTAACCTCGCCAACACTTCAGCCTCACTCACGCCTAACCTCCCCAACGCTTCAGCCTCTCTCACGTCTAACCTCGCCAACACTTCAGCCTCACTCACGCCTAACCTCCCCAACGCTTCAGCCTCACTCACGTCTAACCTCGCCAACACTTCAGCCTCACTCACGCCTAACCTCACCAACGCTTCAGCCTCTCTCACGTCTAACCTCGCCAACGCTTCAGCCTCACTCACGCCTAACCTCCCCAACGCTTCAGCCTCTCTCACGTCTAACCTCGCCAACACTTCAGCCTCACTCACGCCTAACCTCCCCAACGCTTCAGCCTCACTCACGTCTAACCTCGCCAACACTTCAGCCTCACTCACGCCTAACCTCGCCAACGCTTCAGCCTCACTCAGGCCTAACCTCCCCAACGCTTCAGCCTCTCGCACGTCTAACCTCGCCAACACTTCAGCCTCACTCACGCCTAACCTCCCCAACGCTTCAGCCTCACTCACGTCTAACCTCACCAACGCTTCAGCCTCACTCACGCCTAACCTCACCAACGCTTCAGCCTCTCTCACGTCTAACCTCACCAACGCTTCAGCCTCACTCACGTCTAACCTCACCAACTCTTCAGCCTCACTCACGCCTAACCTCACCAACGCTTCAGCCTCTCTCACGTCTAACCTCGCCAACGCTTCAGCCTCACTCACGCCTAACCTCACCAACGCTTCAGCCTCACTCACGTCTAACCTCACCAACGCTTCAGCCTCACTCACGCCTAACCTCACCAACGCTTCAGCCTCACTCACGCCTAACCTCCCCAACGCTTCAGCCTCTCTCACGTCTAACCTCACCAACGCTTCAGCCTCACTCACGCCTAACCTCACCAACGCTTCAGCCTCACTCACGCCTAACCTCACCAACGCTTCAGCCTCACTCACGCCTAACCTCACCAACGCTTCAGCCTCACTCACGTCTAACCTCACCAACGCTTCAGCCTCTCTCACGTCTAACCTCGCCAACGCTTCAGCCTCTCTCACGCCTAACCTCACCAACGCTTCAGCCTCACTCACGCCTAACCTCACCAATGCTTCAGCCTCACTCACGTCTAACCTCACCAACGCTTCAGCCTCACTCACGCCTAACCTCACCAACGCTTCAGCCTCACTCACGCCTAACCTCCCCAACACTTCAGCCTCACTCACGCCTAACCTCCCCAACGCTTCAGCCTCTCTCACGTCTAACCTCGCCAACACTTCAGCCTCACTCACGCCTAACCTCCCCAACGCTTCAGCCTCTCTCACGTCTAACCTCGCCAACACTTCAGCCTCACTCACGCCTAACCTCCCCAACGCTTCATCCTCACTCACGTCTAACCTCGCCAACACTTCAGCCTCACTCACGCCTAACCTCACCAACGCTTCAGCCTCTCTCACGTCTAACCTCGCCAACGCTTCAGCCTCACTCACGCCTAACCTCCCCAACGCTTCAGCCTCTCTCACGTCTAACCTCGCCAACACTTCAGCCTCACTCACGCCTAACCTCCCCAACGCTTCAGCCTCACTCACGTCTAACCTCGCCAACACTTCAGCCTCACTCACGCCTAACCTCGCCAACGCTTCAGCCTCACTCAGGCCTAACCTCCCCAACGCTTCAGCCTCTCGCACGTCTAACCTCGCCAACACTTCAGCCTCACTCACGCCTAACCTCCCCAACGCTTCAGCCTCACTCACGTCTAACCTCACCAACGCTTCAGCCTCACTCATGCCTAACCTCACCAACGCTTCAGCCTCTCTCACGTCTAACCTCACCAACGCTTCAGCCTCACTCACGTCTAACCTCACCAACACTTCAGCCTCACTCACGCCTAACCTCACCAACGCTTCAGCCTCTCTCACGTCTAACCTCGCCAACGCTTCAGCCTCACTCACGCCTAACCTCACCAACGCTTCAGCCTCACTCACGTCTAACCTCACCAACGCTTCAGCCTCACTCACGCCTAACCTCACCAACGCTTCAGCCTCACTCACGCCTAACCTCCCCAACGCTTCAGCCTCTCTCACGTCTAACCTCACCAACGCTTCAGCCTCACTCACGCCTAACCTCACCAACGCTTCAGCCTCACTCACGCCTAACCTCACCAACGCTTCAGCCTCACTCACGCCTAACCTCACCAACGCTTCAGCCTCACTCACGCCTAACCTCACCAACGCTTCAGCCTCACTCACGCCTAACCTCCCCAACGCTTCAGCCTCACTCACGCCTAACCTCGCCAACGCTTCAGCCTCACTCACGCCTAACCTCGCCAACACTTCAGCCTCACTCACGTCTAACCTCACCAACGCTTCAGCCTCACTCACGCCTAACCTCACCAACGCTTCAGCCTCACTCAGGCCTAACCTCACCAACGCTTCAGCCTCACTCAGGCCTAACCTCGCCAACACTTCAGCCTCACTCACGCCTAACCTCGCCAACGCTTCAGCCTCACTCACGCCTAACCTCGCCAACGCTTCAGCCTCACTCACGCCTAACCTCACCAACGCTTCAGCCTCACTCAGGCCTAACCTCGCCAACACTTCAGCCTCACTCACGTCTAACCTCACCAACACTTCAGCCTCACTCACGTCTAACCTCACCAACGCTTCAGCCTCACTCACATCTAACCTCACCAACGCTTCAGCCTCACTCACGCCTAACCTCCCCAACGCTTCAACCTCACTCACGCCTAACCTCGCCAACGCTTCGGCCTCACTCACGCCTAACCTCACCAACGCTTCAGCCTCACTCACATCTAACCTCACCAACGCTTCAGCCTCACTCAGGCCTAACCTCGCCAACACTTCAGCCTCACTCACGTCTAACCTCACCAACGCTTCAGCCTCACTCACATCTAACCTCACCAACGCTTCAGCCTCACTCACGCCTAACCTCGCCAACGCTTCAGCCTCACTCACGCCTAACCTCACCAACGCTTCAGCCTCACTCACGCCTAACCTCGCCAATGCTTCAACCTCACTCACGCCTAACCTCGCCAACGCTTCGGCCTCACTCACGCCTAACCTCGCCAACGCTTCAGCCTCACTCACGCCTAACCTCACCAACGCTTCAGCCTCACTCACGCCTAACCTCGCCAATGCTTCAACCTCACTCACGCCTAACCTCGCCAACGCTTCGGCCTCACTCACGCCTAACCTCGCCAACGCTTCAGCCTCACTCACGCCTAACCTCACTGTTACGGTCAGGGCCCTGACCCAACCGCAACATAAATGGACAGACACAAAAATGGTTGCATAAATAAATATTTATTAAATAAATAATAAACAAACCTTGCGTAGGAATGGATGCGTGCCTGCATGATATGTGTATGGTAGGTGTATGGATGCGTGTAACGAGGATATAAGAGTTTGACCGACAACACCATGAAAAAGAGACGCCAGTGAAGCAACCCTCGTGAAAAAGAGACGCCAGTGAAGCAACCCCGTTATCCAGTCTCAACCTCCTTTTAAATAATAACCGGTGATTGCCGTGGGAGCCAATTAATCCCCGGGAGGCGGACCTAAAAAGGGAAAGGAGAAAACAATATAATGTAAAAGAAAACAGGGGTGACAAACAACAATAAGCGACCGTAACACTGTCCAATATTTTTTGATGCCCAAAAATTAGAGGGGGGGGGGGGGGGCACGATGTACAAAAGGTTCTATAATTTCTAAACGGTTCATCCGATATGGATGAAAATATCCTCAAATTAAAGCTGACAGCCTGCACCTCAACCTCATTGTCATTGTATGCTTATAGACTCATAGTGCTAGAGTACAAAACCAAAATAATAATGAGATAATCAATGTTATTCACTTCACCTGTCAGTGGTTTTGATGTTGTGGTTGATCGGTGTTCAGGTGCAGCTCAAAAAATTTGAATATCGTGAAAAAGTTCAATATTTTTTGTCACTCATGTCAGAAAGAGAAACTCATATATTATATAGATTCATTACACATAGTGAAATATTTCAAGCCTTTATTTCTTGTAATTGTGATGATTATGGCTTACAGCTAATAAAACCCAAAATTGAGTGTCTCAGAAAATTAGAATATTTTGCTTTAACATATTTTTAAAGCATCATATTTAATATTTGGTCGCATATCCTATGCATGCTGTTACTTCCTGAAGTCTGTGACCAATCAACATCAAAAGACTCTCGATATCTTATTTTCAGGTACTGTTACAAGTGATACTATAACCTCTCTGCATTTGAACTGATCTCTATGAGAATTGGGGGGTGAGACTAGATTCAGCTGTAAATTACGCTGGTACAGTATGGAACACATGACTGGCGAAATGGCTGTACGTCATCAAGGGTCTAAGGTATGTTGTTTCTCCTGACCTTTTCCCCCATAGAGTTCTATAGAAAAATGAGTCAGGAGAAATAACCATTGCAGTGATCCATCCACATCTACTCCATATCTGGCAACAGAGTGATGGTTTGGGGCTCGTTCGATAGCTCAGACCCATGATGACTTACAGCCATTTAGCCAGCCATGTGTTCCATACTGTACCAGTGTAATTTACAGCTGAATCTTGTCTCACCCCCAAATTCCCATAGAGATCAGTTCAAATGCAGAGAGGTTATAGTATCGCTTGTAACAGTACCTGAAAATAAGATATCGAGAGTCTTTTGATGTTGATTGGTCACAGACTTCAGGAAGTAACAGCCTGCAAAGGATATGCGACCAAATATTAAATATGATACTTTAAAAATGTTAAAGCAAAATATTCTAATTTTCTGAGACACTAAATTTTGGGTTTTATTAGCTGTAAGCCATAATCATCAAAATTAGGGGCAGGGGGAGTGGGGGGGGTTAGGGGGAGTGGGGTGAGTTAGGGGCAGTGGGAGTGGGGTGGGTTAGGGGCAGTGGGAGTGGGGTGGGTTAGGGGCAGGGGGAGTGGGGTGGGTTAGGGGCAGGGGGAGTGGGGTGGGTTAGGGGCAGGGGGAGTGGGTGGGTTAGGGGCAGTGGCAGTCGGGATGGGTTAGGGGCAGTGGGGTGGGGCAGTGGCAGTGGGTGGGTTAGGGGAAGGGGGAGTGGGGTGGGTTAGGGGAAGGGGGAGTGGGGTGGGTTAGGGGAAGGGGGAGTGGGGTGGGTTAGGGGAAGGGGGAGTGGGGTGGGTTAGGGGGCAGTGGGAGTCAGGTGGGTTAGGGGCAGTGGGGTGGGTTAGGGGCAGTGGGGTGGGTGCGTGGGTTAGGGACAGTGGGGTGGGTTAGGGGCAGTGGGGTGGGTTAGGGGCAATGGGAGTGGGGTGGGTTAGGGGCAGTGGGAGTGGGGTGGGTTAGGGGCAGTGGGAGTGGGGTGGGTTAGGTGCAGGGGGAGTGGGGTGGGTTAGGTGCAGGGGGAGTGGGGTGGGTTAGGTGCAGGGGGATTGGGGTGGGTTGGGTTAGGGGCAGTGGGAGTGGGTGGGTTAGTGGCAGTGGGAGTGGGGTGGGTTAGGGGCAGTGAGGTGGGGCAGTGGGAGTGGGGTGGGTTAGGGGCAGGGGGAGTGGGGTGGGTTAGGGGCAGAGGGAGTGGGGTGGGTTAGGGGCAGGGGGAGTGGGGTGGGTTAAAGGTACCAAAAATAACTGCTCAATAGTCAGGTAGTGACTCTTCTAAATCTATGGAATTGTGGTTACACTACGGTAACAGAAGCAACCACTCAGCAGATACTGTGTAACTTGTTCTGTTTCTCATACTGGATTTAATTTACACTACTGTATGTGAATGTCAAGCTTCAACTGTAAAGATTTTAGCCCCATCCTGATCTACTCATATTGAGCCCATACATAATCCCCTACAGAATATGAAATAACTACTACTATATCACTGGAGTTAGATCATGCAAAACAGTGAAAACTTTTATAATTCAGGTTTAATCAGGCCCCCCAGCAAAATCCACAGTAAAAATGTTACAATTCCGCGGTGGATTTTTTTAAATTCTGGAATATTCTGTAATGGATTATTCAGATAGACGTAATGGATTACTCAGATAGATGTAATGGCCTATTCAGATAGATGTAATGGATTACACAGATAGATGTAATGGATTACTCAGATAGATGTAATGGATTACTCAGATAGATGTAATGGACTACTCAGATAGAAGTAATGGATTACTCAGATAGATGTAATGGACTACTCAGATAGATGTAATGGATTACTCAGATAGATGTAATGGATTACTCAGATAGATGTAATGGATTACTCAGGTAGATGTAATTGATTACTCAGATAGATGTAATGGATTACTCAGATAGATGTAATGGATTACTCAGGTAGATGTAATGGATTACTCAGGTAGATGTAATGGATTACTCAGATAGATGTAATGGATTACTCAGATTGTTGGTACACTTGTTCAAGGAAAATGAATGAAAACAGGTTGAGACCAATGATCAGTTTAAAGGGAAGTTTTATACTGGTAATACCATTGTTTTAGAGGGGAGCCTCTACATCGCTTGCAGCTGTAGTCTTAAAAAGCGCAGAACAAGAACACCAACTACGGCAAGCACTGGGGTACAAAACTAAGCTAAGTGTGGGGTAAATATCACTTTTCTGCATGATTACGCGGCCTCTCCAATTTTCCACGGAACATCCAGTTTTCCGCAAAAAAGTCAGCGATCACGGAATCGCGGATTTCAGGGGACACTGATCATTGAGGATCATTGTCTGCAAATACAGAAAATTACAGCAACAGGTTCAAACAAAATAAACAAGACAATAAGGAAACTCAATCCATTAATGTTTACAGTAAAGAAAGAAAATAAGTACACTGCAGTGATCAGTACAGAAAGTAAATAAGTACACTGCAGTGATCAGTACAGAAAGAAAATAAGTACACTGCAGTGATCATTCTGAATTCTGCCCATCAGCTGATTTTGCCCACAGAATTATGCACATTGGAGCTCATAAAATGCATGTTTAACTTGAGGAGTTTGTCACTGGCTTCTTTTATACAACAATTTAAAAAATACAAAAGACTAAATTATGACTTCAAAAGCATTTTACCCTGCTAACTTTTACCAGTATCACACTCTTAATATGTTACATTTCATGTTTTAATCTTCAAGTACACAAACACAGCCTGAACATTTACAATATAAGTTTTCTTTCAATGTAAAAAAATGTATCATAATTAGATAGCAAGCGCTTAACCTGAACCCGCTAAAAGATCATATTCTTATATACAGGGTTTAAGCTGTACTGATGTTCATATTGGATCCAGCTGAAATTGTGGTTGTACAAAAGCTGGGTCAGGTTTTGGTCGTGGTTGTGTACTGGTTTAGTAAGGTTGGGTGTACATGCAAATGTGTCTAAAACGGTCTGTGAGTGTGAGACTTTCACAGTGCATTACATTACAGTTGTTTGGCAGACGTAATGAACATAGAATACAGTCAGCTATACATTCTTAACTATAAAATAGCAAAAAAACACAAAGTACGTACTATACAGTATATGAGAGAAGCTTTGTGAGTGTGTGTGCGTGTACTTGTGAGAGTTTGTGTGTATATGTATGTGTGTGTGTGTGTGTGTGTCTGTGAGAGTGTGTGTCAATAAGAGGGCGTGTGTGTGGTTGGGTGTGTGTGTGTTTGTGTGTCAGAGAATGTGTGGGTGTGTTTGTGAGTGTGTGTGCGTGTCTGAGTGTAAAAGAGTGTGTGTATTTGTCAGATTTGAATGTGAATGTGTGTGTGTGTGTGTGTGTGTGTGTGTGTGGTATGGTGTGTATGAGAGAGTGTGTGTCGGTGTGTCAGTGTTTGTGTGTATGGAAGGGCATGAGTGGGGGTGTGAGAAAGAGGCAGTGTGTGTGTGTGTCTGCGTGTGTGTGGTTGTGAGAGAAAGACAGTCTGTGTGTGTGGGAGAGAGAGAGTGTGTGTGTGTGTGTGTATGAGAGAGTGTGTGTCGGTGTGTCAGTGTTTGTGTGTATGGAAGGGCATGAGTGGGGGTGTGAGAAAGAGGCAGTGTGTGTGTGTGTCTGCGTGTGTGTGGTTGTGAGAGAAAGACAGTCTGTGTGTGTGGGAGAGAGAGAGTGTGTGTGTGTGTGTGTGTGACTCTACTCCAGTTGGCAGAGGAACACTGAGGAGTTACACACACTAAATCCAGCACAGACGGGTGTGTGTTCAGTGAAGTGTGTGTGGACTGTGTGCAGGAGGGTCAGTGTGTCAGAGTCAGAGACGCTGTAGAAGGACAGAGTGCCGGCCGCACGGTCCACACACACTCCTACCCTGTACACACACACACTTCTACCAGCCCTATCATCATACACTCTGCGGTAGAGGGAGGGGGGGGCAGGTATGTCTGTGTGGTTATTATTGTGCACGACAGAGTAACTGAGTTCATCAAAGTCTTTGTCTTTTGAGCACCACAGAATCCAGGAGTTTTTATTCAGTCCAAACTCACAGTCATGACCCTCTCCTTTCCTGCTGATTCCTTTATATGTCACTGCGATACAAACCTCTCCCAACACCCCAGACACACTGAACTCAGCCTCCCAGTAACAGCGCTCACACACACTCTCTCTGCACACAACCTGGGGCTCAGAATCAAATCTCTCTGGATGATCGGGATATGGCTCCTCTCTCCCCGGTGTGTGTGTCACCTTCCTGTTCCCCTCAGACAGAGACAGATCTCTGTGCGCTGTGTTTGGATCCAGTGTGAGCTGACAGCCGTCTGCACACCAGAGACATTAATGTGATTAATTATCATTATAAATATTCACCTCATTATGTGTGTGACAGAAAAAAAGATGTGATAGTACCTGTGTGTGGTTTGTGTACATGTGTGTTTCTCTTTGAGTGTGTTTATGTGTGTGTGAAAGAAACATTTTTGTAAAGTCACACACACACACACACACACACACACACACACACACACACACACACACACACACAGACACAGACACACAGACACACAGACACACAGCAGTGTGTTCTGTATCGATACAAACTCACATTTCCTGGGTCCTGGTTTGGTCCTGTTCTCTCCTCCATGGTCCACACTGTAGGAACAGCAGAACAGAGATAGTGTGTGAATGTGTGTGTGAGAGACAGATAGTGTGTGAGGTAAAGAAAGAGAGAGAGAAGACATTACTTATCATATTATACATACAGTAATTGCATATCTGTTATCTGTTTATTATGTCAGTATTTACAAGCTACGCCACAGCGCTTACAATGCTCCCGCCCCCCAGAGCGCACCCCCACCAACACAAGCCCAGCTACGCCACAGCCCTTACAATGCCCCCGCCCCCCAGAGCACAGCCCCACCAACACAAGTCCAGAGAGAGAAAGTGCCGGTAGAGTAAAAGCCCTTCATGAAATTGAATTTAAAAATGGATCTGCAGGCCCAAGAGAAGGAGCTTGCGGCCCGGATCTGATAAAAAAAAAAAAAATGGAAAATGTCATTCCGCATTCCACCCGTCCCTCTCTGTCTCCCTCTACTGGTTTCAGTATTCGTCAAAAAGTTTAATGCCACCTTTTCACAAAAACAGAAATAAACTCCTTACGGACCCCACTGAAGGCAGAGGGACGAACCAGAGGTGCAGTGTGGACTCTGTACTTACAGCAGTGTGTGTGTGTGTGTGTGTGTGTGTGTGTGTGAGGTGCAGTGTAGAAACTCTCTGTACTTATAGCAGTGTGAGTGTGTGTGTGTGTGTGTGTGTGTGTGTGTGTGTGTGTGTGTGTGTGTGTGTGAGGTGCAGTGTGGAATCTCTGTACTTACAGCAGTGTGAGTGTGTCCAGTTTAGCAGCAGAGAGCGCTCTCACTCCTGAGTCTCCTGGGTGATTGTATCTCAGGTCCAGCTCTCTCAGGTGCGTGTGCGTGTGCGTGTGTGTGCGCGCGTGTGTGTGTGTGTGTGAGGAGCAGTGTGGAATCTCTGTACTTACAGCAGTGTGAGTGTGTCCAGTTTAGCAGCAGAGAGCGCTCTCACTCCTGAGTCTCCTGGGTGATTGTATCTCAGGTCCAGCTCTCTCAGGTGTGAGGGGTTTGAACGCAGAGCTGAAGCCAGAGAATCACAGCCTGTCTGTGTGACTCTACAGCCTGACAGCCTGCAGAGAGAAGCACACAGACCTTACAGCACATTAATACAAACTAACAGGGCTGTGTGTGTCAAACCAGAGTTGGAGACTCGAGTCTGCGACTTGGACTGAACTCGTATCGCCAAAAAAAGACTTGCGACTTGATTTGGACTTACTTGCACTCAGAGACTCGTGGCACAATGTTAATAAAAGGCCAATTTTTGTCAGTATTTTGTGATATTCCTTTGCGGAAATACTGAATTTTCTTCTATATTTTTGTGATATTCCTAGCTAATGTATAACTAGTACAGTATGTTCACAAAGCATGAGCGCTGCATTAGGCTACTTCTTGTTGGTTAAAATGTAGCCGTGGTACACGTGTGTGCATGCGTGTCTGTCACAGAAGTGTTCAATGGTATCTGTGCTATCATCATTATGAGCGCCATGTCTGCAAGCGATGCATTACGCGCGATTGCGTTTGGATATAAAGACCAGACTACCAAACTACAACGAAAAAAGAACGGGCGTATGCAAAACGTGTGGAACAAAGATCTCCGATGGAGGATGCAGAAGTTAGAATTTTATTAGGCGTTTGAAACCCCACCAAGAGGTTTTACTCAGTGCAGTGCAGTTATCCAGCTAACTCAGTAATCCAGCTAACTCAGTAATCCAGCTAACTCAGTAATCCAGCTTCGTAGAATACCCCCTATTAGCCTATTTTAAATGTCTAGATGTTCACTGTTTATGTGATGTGAATGATCTGCTACTGGACATTGTATTAATGTGTTGTATATATTTATTTTTCGTTTGAAAAGTAAGTATTTCACGTGGTGATATGTTGTGCGTGTCGGGATGTTGCACGGGTGCTCGGTTGGTTTGTTTATGTTTATATAGTGTTGCACGGGTGCTCGGTTGGTTTGTTTATGTTTATATAGTGTTGCACGGGTGCTCGGTTGGTTTGCTTATGTTTATTTAGCCTGTTGATGCTTGTTCAGTCTATGCATATATTGGATAGATGTATCTATTATGTGTACATGTGAATCAACAGAAGTGTTTGTAGTATAATGCTTGAAATTTGACTTTCGTATTCCGTGCCTAGCCTTGCATACGCATGTATTTACTACAAATCCCAGAGTACCCCCCTATAGCACAAGTCTCTGCTGCTGCCCCTGGCTCATACTGTAAAACTAAACATTTTCCATACTTTTCCTTAAATGTTATAAATTCTCACACTGATGCATGACTTTTTATTTTACTCTCATGACCAATGGTGACAAAGATAAAATACTTGTAATTAAGTTTACCCAAATTACACAATTCTGCTTCATTGCCTTGTAAGTAGCCAATAGGCCTGTAGTGTTTGAAAACGGCCTGTTGACTTATTATAAATGAATATTGTACCTCACTGATTTAAAGCCCCATTATATTTTACTCAGCAATAATCATGATTACTCTACCCTTCATCCTAAAAATCTAATAACTAATGGAATTTAAAAAATTGTGACCTTAAATGATAAAAAAGACTTGAGACTTGTCCTTTAAGACTTGAGACTTGACTCGGACTTGCCCTGTAAGACTGGGGCTTGCTAAAAATGACTTGGGCACATCTCTGTGTCAAACAAATAGCAGTGTGTTACACACCTTACAGCACATTCATATAAACTAACATTGCTGTGTGTGTCAAACACATAGCAGTGTGTTACACACCTTACAGCACATTCATATAAACTAACAGGGCTGTGTGTGTTAAACACGTAGCGGTGTGTTACACACCTTACCAGAACAGTTTTTAAATCCTAGTCATTATTTAAGAGGATGAACAGGTTCCTTTCATTTGAACAGGTTAACTTAATTTCTTTTAATTTTGAGGAATGTATAAACTGATATGATTTGATGTTTCTCAAGAAGATGTTTTGTCCAATTGATGTCAGATTAAAATATTTAAATGGGCTTTAAAATGTGTGTACAATCTTCTACCAAGAGGCAGCACAGGAAGATGTTGCTTCAGTTCAGTGAACTATACAAAAATCTTTTGTCTATTTTCACATTCAAAACATAATTAACATTTGAGCCCTTTTTGATTGAAGGGGTTTGTGTTTCTACTCACCCCAGTCTCTGCAGTTTACAGTGTGAGTCCTCCAGTCCAGCAGAGAGCGCTCTCACTCCTGAATCCTGCAGCTCATTGTCTCTGAGCTCCAGATCTCTCAGCTCTGAGTGAGTAGAACGCAGGACTGAGGCCAGAACATCACAGCAGCCCTCTGTGAGATTACACCAACCTAGCCTGTGGAGAGATCGCACACACGCACGCACACGGGTTGTGTAAATTAGTTTCATGAAGTATTCTGACAAATCCACAAAGAAACTGAGGCAATTACTTGGCTCTATTAACCAACAAATAGAACTAAATAATAAGGGAGTTACAGAAGTTGTACTATGATTACTGTGGTGAACTTTGCCTCACCAGACATGTTTTTTGGTCTGCAAACATCAGTACATTGTAAAAAACATACAATCGTCATCACTATGAATAGATTACATATAATTTACAAGAAAACCCCACTAAATTATGTGTTATCATGATAAACATTTATTTTCTTCCTAATCTTGTAACCATCAAGTTACCAAATAGCCTAATTATAATATGTATATGTATACAATATGTAAGTATTAAAAATGCAACCACATTCAATACAAAATGATGCTCTTCCTTATTCACCTCTGCCCAAAGTCACATGAGGGTAGGCATGACGACACTCTTTAAAATGTGGCCGTTCATAGAGTTGGTTGATTACCATGGTTACAACAGCTTTAACCTGCTGTAACTGTAGCTGTAACCCTTACCTCACTTAATTCTTTGAAAATAAGATAGATAATTACAGAGGTAAACAACAAAATTATATGACAATAAACATTAGCACTTAGCTAATATCTTTTGTCAAGGGGTTTGTTATAATTCTGGGATTGCAATTGTGGTTGGAACGAAAACCAGCATACAGCGTGGTACTCCAGGACCAGGGTTGAGAACCACTGGTATGTACAACCCTTTAAAATACGTACCGTCATTCATTCAAAATTCACGCCTACACTACCGTTCAAAAGTTTGGAATCACTGACAAATGTATTTGAAATAAATTAATACTTTTATACACCAAGGTACCTTACAGTCAAGGCATTGATAATGTTATAAACTACTATTTCTACTTTAGCAATTGTAACCATTTTTACACATAGTCCCCCCATTTGAGGGCACCAAAAGTAATTAACATAAACTTTAATAAAATGCATAGTGTGTGCATTTATTGTGCATGCATGTCATTATCTTCATAAGTTATCAAACAAACTACAATGTCTTGCATAGGCTACGCACGTTGACTTCGCTATTTGTTAACATGCCATAATAGTGCACTTTCATTTATTTGTAGTTCATGGTAAAGAACAGAATCCATGTCTATGTCTTTCTTTCACCTAGAATCCATATGTATTTGGATATCTTGTGTGTGCATGTCTCTCTACATTTACTTATTTATGATTCATACACTTATATATCAGCTACTCGACCATACCAAATACAGTGCAAAAATGAATAAGAACAAAAAAGATTTTCAACATACAAAAATGCCAAGTTACTCACGCATAGCCAACAAAGCATTGTCTGTCATGAATTAAAACTTGCAAAAACTAGGCCTGCCAAGTATTGATATTGTTCCTGCGATATAATGAGCCTGTGCACTATAAGGCAGTGAGGTGTGTCCTTGTGTTCCTGCTATATAATTTTATATAATATATTATTTTTAAATTCTCGAGGAGGAGGCTCCCGGAGCATGTTTACTGAGGAAACGCAAGTGTAGCCTTTGCGGATGCATGATGTGTATAAATTATCCACCACTCTCCACATCTGCCGCGTCGCAGGTACACCTTTACAGAAATGTAATTTTACCGTTCCTCTTGTTACGTCCCTATGCTGCCTCGTGAGAGCGGCCCTTTAAATCTTTTGCATGCTCACAAGTTTCCTTCAGCTCACCTGAGGCTTGATTGGAAATTGCAGACACCTGTGCTGGATTTTCCAAGAGATATACATTAGTGGTGTTGGTCTAGCTCCTGATTGGCTCATTTTCCCCTTTGTTGGTTCAGTTTCCATTTTGGTTAAGATTATATTTTAAGAAACACAATAAGTTGTTTTTTGTGTTTTAAATTGTTTGTGTTCCGGCCCCTTCGAGCCGGGGCCGTAACACTCCATTTATTAAAAAACGATAATCCATAATCATGCTCATTCTTTATAACTAACAAAAGCTATGTTTTTTCATGAAAAAATAAGCTTAGAAACATAAGGTAAGCACATAAACATAATATGACGCTAACGCTTGATTGAGCAAGGACGTTCCATTTGCGTAATGCATGTTGCCTCGATTCCTCCGTCCTCATATCTGATCCTTGCATCCTTTCCTCATGTCCTCCGTTGGGCGGAGCTAAGGAGCGAGGAAAGGATGCAAGAAGTGAAAATAAGCGAATCATACAGTTCTGTGCATCCCCTTGTGTTCCTGCTATATAATGAGCCTGTGCACTATATGGCAGTGAAGTCTCTCCTCGTGTTTCTGCCAAGTAAGATAAGTGAAAATTATCCTGACCAACTACTGTTAGAGAATTTAAATGGTATTTGAATACTGATTTGTCAAATACTCCTGTAAATTATAATTTAGATGGCAGCAGCTAGAGCCAAAACATTGATCTCTGAATCAGGCTATTCCACAGAGCAAGCCTCCTTATGGTATAATATCCAGACTATGTTTTGGGATTGCACCAACTGAAATAAATGTCCGGGTTTACCGCCCATTTCATGCACAATTCTTTCAGAAACACCACATCCCTGTAGGACATACAGGTATGTGATGAAGAAGCACAACTCACCTTCATCACAAGGTCAGTGTGTGAAAGTGAGTGGAGTAAAATTAAAGATTTCCATAGAGTTCATAACAGGCAGTGAATAATGGAGATGGATGAAGACTGCAATGTGTGACAGACCTGAAACATTTTACTATGCAGGTGGTCAATCTTTTACCAACTCAATCATACATTCAGCATCCAGTCATCACCTGTGGCCTGATACTACAGACTCCACTGAAACCTTACATTCTGGTCTGAAACACAAACCTGGCAACCCTAACCCTGTGTTCACACAGCGAGCAACTGGTCGCTGAGTCGGTCAATTCTACGAGGCTGGGGGCGGGGCAAGAGCTTCCCGTTGTGTCATCCAAGTCAGTTTGTGCAGCTACAATTATTTGATAAAGAGAAATAATGGCAGTAGCCTACGTATAACAAAGACATATTTGCGATGCATCCTATTCTTTATAGTTATGTCATGACACTGATAATGATGTGTTCTCGCTAGCTAGCGATAGGCTAGCCTATATCTACCTTCGTTGCGAGCTAGCGATCTTTATCTACTATCTACGCTAGATACATAGATAGATGTATAAAACTCAACATGTATTTTTTGGCTCAATGTGATATTGGTAGAACAGCTACACATATCCTTTATGGTTATGTTATACATTGAACAGGACGTGGTAGGCTTGGACCATTATTATTAGCTGCTACTCCATTGCTGCAATTTGAGTGAAATCGGGCGGAACAATTATTCATGAAATGGTTTCGTGTCGGTTGGGGAAATATGAAGCGTGGAACTCTGATTGGCTGTTACGGCCGATGGTCGCTCAAAAGTTAAGTTGCGGGCAACATTTATTGACCGATTTTGGTCGCTCAGTTTCCTAGTCGCTCAGGTCGCTGACCGTCGCTCAGCTTCATTGAGAATTAATGGACTTCCGGCAACTGGGCGACCGAAGTTGCTGGATGTGTGAACGCAGGGTAAGACTCATAAGTTGATATCCTGCTTTTCTTTACTGTGATTAAAAAGAGAAGGATGAGAATAATGAGGACAAAGAAAGAATGTTTGTGAAGAGAGGAGTAAACAGAGAGAAATAGCTTTTTATATTTCACAGCATAGAACTATAATCACTGATTCTGTTTACTTAAGATCACGCAGTACTACTCACCCCAGTCTCTGCAGTTTACAGTTTGGACTCATCAGTCCATCACAGAGCAGCTTCACTCCTGAATCTCCCAGGTTATTGTAGCTGAGGTCCAGTCTCTCTAGTTTACAGTTTGGACTCATCAGTCCATCACAGAGCAGCTTCACTTCTGAATCTCCCAGGTTATTGTTGCTGAGGTCCAGATCTCTCAGGGGTGAGTTTGATGACTGGAGAGCTGAGGCCACAATGTCACAGGACTTCTCTGTGAGGTCACAGCTGTTCAGTCTGCAAAAGAATAGTTCATATATTATAATTTAATTAAATAGTGTAATATAAAACATGTCATAATTGAAATATAACAGTGACAGTGTTCAGTAATGAAGATTAAATTGAGATTTCAAGGTCTGCGAAGCTATGAAGATGCACTACACTCTCCAACTGCAGCACTTTGGTCCTGAGAATTATATGTCCTGCTGGACTGAACTCTGACAGTTCTACAGAAATAATTTTGACTCAAACAGTCCCCTTCCTTCTATTGTAACTTGTCTTATGCCCTGCTGGTCTAAAGTGTGGGGGGCTGATTCACAGAAGGACTGCACCTGTAGTCACTTTGTGACTATAAAACAGCCATAAACACTAGAGCTGTGCCAACCTCGCTATACTGGTAATCATACTTGTATCTGAATGGGGGGCCCTGATACTCATAATCGGATGACGGTCGCATTGGAAAAAGAAGGAAGTTGGCTAAAATGCTATATTCACTGAGGGAGAGACTGCCTGAGACCAGTTACCGCATGAAATCGGCACACAAAACAAGCATAGCCTATTACATTCAACTTCATAATTATGTCAGAGAAGAATAATAATTGTGTGACAGTGCATTTACAACATGCATCTCACACTTGAGATGTTCCCGCTCTGAATTCTCACACATCCATCAATGACATTTGTTTTTGTAGCACTCCACATATAGGGCTCTCTCTTACACTCGGCGCTAAGCGGCGGTAACCCAAACGCTAGTGTCTTTGCTCATTTCAGACTAATGCAGTTGTCATTGTACTGTCCAGTGCTCACTTTGATTAAAGTAAATTTGTGCTGAACTGGGCGGGATGGTCTTAAGATGGAGTGGCCAGGCTAACTATGGTATAGTGCTACTTTGAGGCAGCAGAAAGCGTTTGCACTAAAACCAGCACAAACCTGGTCTTAAGTCATGTCGCAGTTGGTTCAATGTTATTTTAATGACGCAATATTAAGACAGTAGCCTCATATCCGTCAACATAGGCGTGTGCACAACGCACGTACACCCTCCTCCTGTCTGTTATACACAGGGGCTCGCACAAAACATGCATAAAAATATCATGATTACAATGTGAAATATTATTATTGTGTATATCAAAAATGTATAATAATAAAAGGGTTCATAACTGTCAAGGACCACATAACTGTCCCTCTGCAAAGAGGAATGTCACCTTAAATTGCATTTATCCTGCCAGGTTTTAACAAACTTCAGTCATCTCCTGGCAGCTGAGCTGAAGACAAATTCCTGCTGTCCCTATATGCACTCCTATATGCACTGAATACATTCAAGTGCCCATCACACCTGTCAGGAGTTCACAGCGAACTTTGTATTTCCTGGAGTTCTTCCCCAGCAGAAATCGCTCTTATGTACTGTATGTGAAATGTAAGGGAGCCCACTCCATGAACATCCAGGTGACTTGCGATGCTACGTATAATGTTACACATGTACTCGCAAATTATCCTGGTTCAAGCTATGACTCTATATTGGCCAATATTTCCTGTAATTTTCCGGTGTGGACAATGTTCAGGGACAATGGCTATCCATTAAAAACTTTGCTGATAGGCATCCAAATCATGCCTAATGCGCAAATTGCCATTCACACCTAAAGGGCAGTTTATAGTCCAGCGGCAAAGTGTTGCTGCGACTGATGACGTGTCATGGATGCCGCTGGTTGCATTGACATTTGGTTTATACTTCGGGCGACTGTCGTCCCGCTGCAACGGTCACTGAAGAGCTCGCTCAGACATAAAATAAATTAAACTTTGACCCTGTCACTGCCTCTGTTGTTATGGTAACGTTTGTCTCTGACAACGGAGGCTTCGAGCTACCACATAAGCTCACTGTTTGTAGCCTACAGTGGACGCTGACAGATTTTTGTTTTGTTGGAAAACTTTTAAGTGCGGTCATGGAGTAGCCTACATATCCATGGCATGCCTACCTAGCAAGCATGTGAATAGCATTATAAATGAGCACAATTTACAAATATTAATATTATTAATAACAATGTAATTTCACCAATTGATGCTGAGCTAGATCGTGTTGAGATGCAATCCAAAACGAAGCAGCTCGCTTCGAATGTTACAAGTTACCAATAGCCTATTAGTCTGTATTGTGAATGGTTACAAAGACACATTTGTAGCTAGCAGGCGTTTATGTAGGCTACGCCGGTGAATGCATTAAAGTTATTTTCTTTAACAGTAACTTAGATTTAGCTCTTATATTATTAGCAGTAGCCTCAGCTATGCGTTTGCCTGTGTTGCACAAACTTTGTGCAACGAGTGCAACCTCGTTATTATTCAGCCTATCACTCTTCCCCTCTGCTCACATTCCGCACACACTTTAATTATCCCATCAGTACCTGCACACATTCCTCACTCCTTTTAGTTATTCTATTAGCCTTTTCACCTGTTCCCCTCTCTATTTAAGTTCCCCTCTTTAACAGTGTCGTTGCCAGTTTGTTTCGTTTGTCAGCCCCGTCTTGACATTCCCCTGCCTTCTCTGTTTGCTTGCTTCCTCATCCCTACCCTGTTTGTTTCTTTTGTTCCTCGCTCCAGCCCGTCCAGCCTGCTTCCCGTCCCTGTTCGCTCCAGCCCTTTCTCCAACCCAGCCCATTAGTTTCGCCAACCCTATTTTCAGCCCTTCACCTAGTTTATCCCCCGTTCTGTGCCCTATTCTCTTGTGCCTAATAAACTACTCCTTGTGGAGTCCTGTCTCCGAGTCCATACCAATGTTCATTATCATAACAGTTTGCCTATAAATAATGTTAGATAACAGGATTATAAAGTGTTGCATCAATGTTGTGGTTTAATTACAAACGTTTTATCATTTGCTACCTTGTTCAAAACCCACAAAGCCTACAACTGTATGAAAAACACATGGTGAATGTTATTTAAAACAATACGGTGCCCTCAAATTTTTTTGACATTTATCAAGTTTATTTCAGCGACCACGGACAAATAAAAGCATGAGACATAATGAGATGTAGCCTATTAAAGCTGCTTCTTCTTCCATTGTCCCCTGAGTGTAAACTGTCACTGGAATGTCGCTGGAGTGCGCTTATACTTTTTGCAAAGGACGACGATCACAGTGTGGCGACAATAGAATGTTCATGAACGTCCTGCGATTTCAGTCGAGCCACACTGTCACTGTACTATAAACTTTACCGTTCCTCTTGTTACGTCCCTATGCTGCCTCGTGAGCACGGCCCTTTAAATATAAAGCCACATAAAGCCTTAATGTGTGAATTGTCATTCAATGGAAAACTCACAAAAACATGCACTGCAGACAGACATTTGGAGTAGTGAAAATGAGCTCCAGATGTCTGGATCATAAGACCGGTGGAACATTATAATACAGCTCTTCATCTATAGACTAAGTAAATGGAATGGTTTTGACTGAAAAAAGTTCTGAAATATTGCATTTATTGTTTTCCAAATAGCCTACAGTCCTGGGGATTCGCTGTGCATAAGGTTTTTTAAATGCGGTTCAAAAAACCGATTAATTAAACTGAATTTTAAGATTAATTTAAACTGAATTTTATTTTATTTTGTTTCAGACTTTTTCCCGTTTTCTTCCTCCATTCTCAAGCGTTTGCTACATGGGGAATTGTATCCCTATGTTATTAAATTCCCCATGTAGCAACCGCTTGGGAATTCACTGCAACACAGCCCCGTCAGCTGCTAGTAGGAAGGCATGACTAACTCGAGATTCCATCTTGTGCGCGGTGATTTTCTCGCGCCGAGTCCCTCCCCCAACCCCGGGAGCAGCCGCCTAATTGGCACTCCCTTAAGGCACAGGCTATACTCGGAGGACCAGGGGCGCGAACCCCGATCCTCAGTGTGCAACTGCACACACTGAAAGTCTGCGCTTTTACCACTGTGCCTCTGCGGCGCCCTTAAACTGAATTTTTAACCCTTTTTTTAGTTCTTCATATTTTTAATTACTGTGACCAGGTTTCCATACTCTCAGCAATGAAATCCCAGCTGATTTCACCTGTTATTCCATAACTGAACAAAACGGTTTGAAAAAGAGGCAGCTGGCAGAGACACCCTTTAGTTGGCCTCTCCATCGTTCCAGCCTGTTTAGATTAATGAAAATCCGGTAAGAGAGCCGGTAACTTTTAGTATCACTTTAGTATCACATGACGCTGTCCAAATGCACGACTGAATGCTTGATTTGTGGAAATGTTTGAACATAATATCAATGCATAATGTCACAAGGTGGAATCATTTGTTAACGGTTGTTTAACTGGTCATTTACAAATACAAATACGCTAGTTTCTGCATGAGCTATTTCAGCATACGGTGTTACGATCCGCTCCGCTCCCCGTTCCTTCCTTGATGTTTTCCTCTGTTTTCCCCGAACCTAATTGTATCATGTCTGCGTTCATTACCTGATTGGGTCTACATTGCACATTATTACTTGCACCACATCTTAATGACACAACTCACACTTAATTGCCTTCACCGCATTCCTCATGCATTTCCTAATTGTTCAATCAATTCGCTGATCTCGCATGCATTTCCCGCAAGCTGCAGCTTATCAGCTCTAATGACACTAGTTATATTACCGTGCTGTTCCTGTGTTTCCTTGTCAAAGTATTACGGTTTGTCCTAGTCTACGGTCCTTGTCGTGTTACTTGTCTTCCCTCGTACTAGCTTGCTGACCCAAGCTGACCACCCCGGTCCAGAATCGCCACACCTGCTTCCCAGTGTGGATCCTGGCTCTACCTCCGCTTGACTCTGCTACTCTACCCAGGCTACAACCACTCCTGGCCACTTCGCTGGATCTCCAGTGCCAGCTCTCTGCGGGTTCCACAAATTATTGTTTATTGTTTTACTTGATTTCCCGGTGTGGATCCGACCCGGAATTCTAATAAAGAAACCTTCTTTTCTAAGACTGTCTCGTCGTGCATTTGGGTCCGTCCCTGCCAGCACGTCACATATGGTGGACTTTGTTTTATTATAATATCCAAGGCTACCACACAAAGGCACACCTTTTTCTACACAGGTTAGTGACAAATTGTAGAATTTATTTACTTATGCAATCTGATGCAATCACTGCACTTAAATATTCAGCGTAACCCATTTTCAACATTCAATGCGCTGTGAGTGCGCTCCTAGCTTGTGGTCACGGAATACGGAAATTCAGTAGCCACACCTCTCCATTTTAATCCGTTTGTGAGTTGTGTGTTTTGACAAAGATTGATCCATCAGATTAGTCTGCCGATTAATAAATCCATGATAATTGTTATGTTTTATGATAATTTTTAAATTAAAAGAAATAAAATAGACTTTACATGTTGGATAAGTGAGTTTGAGCATTTGATGCTACGTGTTTTCTGTATTCATTAAATGCACAATCTGTTAAAACAGCTTGACTCAGAAATCATAATATACCAAATTCACACTTGCACAACAATTTTATTACACTTTATTCTTACTAGAAATAAAATGTGTTATGAAAATATGCTGTCAATCATCTACATTATTAATTGCATAATACTCACACAGCCTTCCTGCAGCTCCTGACTACTGGTACCAGTCTCTGATGACCTGCTGCTGATGTGTTGTAGGTCTTCAAATCAAACTCATCCAAGATCTCCTCTGACATCAGTAACACAAAGGCCAGAGCTGAACACTGGTCTGGTTCCAGCTCTTCATCAGAAAGTTTTCCTGATCTTAGGGAATTCTGGATTTCCTCCACTAGAGAGTTGTCATTCAGTTCATTGAGACAGTGGAACAGATTGATGGTCCTCTCTGCTGAAGATTCCTCTCTGATGATCTTCTTAATGTACTGGACTGTTTTCTCAATGCTCTCTGATCTGCTTCCTGTCTGTGGCTGTGGGTCTGGAACATGTGATCTGCTTCCTATCTGTGTCATTAAACCTCTTAAGAGAGTCTGAATGGGGTCCAGAGAGAGGCCAAGAAGGAATCGGAGGAATAAGTCCAGGTGTCCATTCTTACTCTCTAAGGCCTGATCCACTGCACTCCTGTGTAACTCATACAGCTGCACTCTGTCACGATCAGCCTTCTCACCTTCATCATCATCTCCATCTTCAACATTATTTCCATCTCCCTCTCCTTCATCTCCATCTCCATCATTATCTCCATCTCCATCTTTATTTCCATCTCTATCTCCATCATCTTTATAATAATCTCCAAATGAATCATAATCCTCAGATTTCTCATAATCCTCTTTATACTCATCAGAATCTACTTCAGAATCTCCATCTTCATCATCATCATCTCTATCTCCATCATCTTTATCATAATCTCCCAATGAATCATAATCCTCAGATTTCTCATAATCCTCTTTATACTCATCAGAATCTACTTCAGAATCTCCATCTTCATCATCATCATCTCTATCTCCATCATCTTTATCATAATCTCCCAATGAATCATAATCCTCAGATTTCTCATAATCCTCTTTATACTCATCAGAATCTACTTCAGAATCTCCATCTTCATCATCTTCTTCTTTGTCTCCATCTCCTTCTTTGTCTCCACCTCCTTCTTTGTCTCCACCTCCTTCTTTGTCTCCATCTCCTTCTTTGTCTCCATCTCCTTCTTTGTCTCCATCTCCTTCTTTGTCTCCATCTCCTTCTTTGTCTCCATCTCCTTCTTTGTCTCCATCTCCTTCTTTGTCTCCATCTCCTTCATCTCCATCGTCATCATTATCACCAACTTCAAGTTCTTCTTTTTGGGATCTTCTCTCTCCTGCTCCAAGTACATTTCTGTTCTTATTTACACATGAATGAAACACAAACAAGGCAGCCAGATACTCTTGAATGCTCAGATGCACAAAGCAGTAGACCTTCTCATCCACCCCACACTCCTCCTTTTTAAAGATCTCTGTGCACACCCCAGAGTACACTGAAGCTTCGCTGGCATCAATGTCACTCTCTCTCAGGTCCTCTTCATAGAATATCAGATTGCCCTTTTCCAGCTGTAGAAAAGCCAGCTGCCCCAGTTTCAGGATGATTTCTGTATCTGACTCTGATATTTTCTTTGAGTCCGTCTCATTGGTGCAATGATACTTCCGATTTTTCCGATTAGTCTGAATGAGCAGGAAGCGTGTGTACACTTCAGTCAGAGTTTTGGGCATATCTCCACTCTCTGCTTCACCCAACATTGTCTCCAGAACAGTAGCAGAAATCCAGCAGAAGACTGGTATGTGACACATGATGTAGAGACTCCTGGATGACTTTATGTGTGAGATAATTCTGCTGGCCAGGTCCTGATCTTTGATTCTCTTCCTGAAGTACTCCTCCTTTTGTGGGTCATTGAACCCTCGTACCTCTGTCACCTGGTGGATATATTCAGGAGGGATCTGATTGGCTGCTGCTGGTCGGGAGGTGATCCAGAGGAGAGCAGAAGGAAGCAGATTCCCCAGAATGAGGTTGGTCAACAGCACATCCACCGATGATGACTCCGTTATATCACAGCAGATCTTATTTCTCTGGAAATCTAGAGGAAGTCGACACTCATCCAGACCGTCAAAGATTAAAACAACTTTGACTTCATCATATTCAATATTTCTTATCTGTTTCAGTTGTGGAATGTAGCGCTGGAGAAGTTGCATCAGACTGAATTTGTCCTCCTCTTTATTCAGAAATCGGAAAGGAAGAGTGAAGATGAAATCAACGTCCTGATTAGCTTTTTCTTCGGCCCAGTCCAGAATGAACTTCTGCACAGTGACAGTTTTCCCAATGCCAGCGATGCCCTTTGTAAGCACAGTTCTGGGTTCCTCTTGTCCAGGTAAAGGCTTGAAGATGTCATTGCAGAAGATTGCAGTCTCCTGTGTGGTTCGTATCTTGGATGCTGTCTCAATCTGTCTGATCTCATGTTCATTATTGACCCCCCCACTGCCCCACTCTGTGATGTAGAGCTCTGTATAGATCTCATTCAGGAGGGTTCGGCGGCCCTGCTTTGCTAAACCTTCACATATAAATTTTAACTTCTTCTTCAGAGCAGTTTTCAGTGCCTGCTGGGCTCTTTTTATGGATTCAGCTGTGGAGAGGAAATACGAAACATTTAACAATGATGCTAAAGACAAGATTAAAGATTATAAACCGAGCAATATGAAAAGCTGCAGCATCTTCCTTAAAAATGTAATAAAATCTTTAAAAAAATATTTTCAAATATTCTTATAAAACAATGTTTCTATACATCCCATGTTTCAATACATACTTGACAACTACTGAAACTCTGATACTTTAGTTATTTGTTGAGCGTTTCACTAAAATTATAAATACAGTGCATTACTAGAGGACAGAATAAGGGTCTTAGTGTAAACGTAGCAAAAACCCAGCATCACTTAGCATCACTTAGCATAAACCCAGCATCACTTAGCATCACTTAGCATCACTTAGCATAAACCCAGCATCACTTAGCATCACTTAGCATCACTTAGCATCACTTAGCATCACTTAGCATCAACCCAGCATCACTTAGCATAAACCCAGCATCACTTAGCATAAACCCAGCATCACTTAGCATAAACCCAGCATCACTTAGCATAAAAACTGCACAGATTTGGCATCCTTTAGCAATATTTGATCTCCCTCATAAAGAATATTCTGAGATGTTATATTCAAGGCCAATGTGACTGAATTATTCAGTGCACTGAAATTATATCTAGCATAACTCTAAAAGTGCGAGACACTGTCACTCCAGTGGGTCTTTAGGGTGAGTGGGGATCAGTAATGATCACTCTCAGCCCAGTCTTAAGTCAGTAGAACATCATTCTACTTTCAGTCGGTGCAGTTCTACTCTGAGGATCGGGGTTCGCGTCCCGGTCCTGCCAGATACGAGCATGACCGGTCCCCTGTGGGAGCAGCACTTGGCGGCTGCTTCCGGGTGGGGGGAGGGGCTCGGAGAAAATCATTGCACATAAGACAGCCCTGGGAGAGCTGGACTCACGGTTAGGAGCTCGAGGAGTCGCGAGGTTCTCTAGCGGTTGCTACATGGGGGGAATTTAATTACACAGGGTCTAATTGGCTACCAAATTGGGAGAAAAAGAGAAAAAAATCTAAGACAAATTATTATTATTTTTTTAAATAAAATGTTGTTTTGTCGCAAGAAAGTGATAAACAAACAAAAGACATCTATGGAAAGAAAACACCAGTAGGAACATATTTAAGCAACAGATGTTTAGAGTAAAACACATCTTACCTGCTTTTCTATTCAGTTTCTGGGATGGGGCATCTGCCTTTAGAAAATAAGAAAAGTGAGACCACAAATCAAAACTGTTTAGAGCAAGGCTATTAAGCTGGCAGCCTGGGGGCCTAACCCCACCTTCCACACACACCCAAACACAAAGCAAACTCTCGGCCCTTTGAACACTGAGAATGAAATAAAGTAAGTATTATTCACAGGTGTAAAAAATAGCATCCACACAGTGTACCTTCCACTCGTGACTCAGTAATAGCTTAATAATTTAAGTGTACTTTTTTTACATGCATGTACGATACAATCTAATTCGCAGTGTTTTTTAAATGGCATGTGGAATAAGTATATAAGTATGCCCCTGAGCTCCAATGACCCAGGAAGGAGTAGTTGGATGACCCAGGAAGGAGTCGTTGAAGAGACCAGATATGGAGTGATGTTGCAGGGTCATTTTTAAATTGGACAATTGCAAATGGCAATTCTGAGAATATATTCCTGCCCATAAAGAATAGCTTGTTTTACAGTACAGTACATAATCCAGAATACAGCCGGCATCCCTTCCCAGCTTGACCAGAGAGATAATCTTAAACCAAAACAGCTTAACGACAGGAACGTCAGTAGAATCACCTCTCATAATCAAACTCTGATCTGTTTATCTATCATTATAAGCTTGGGTACATACTCCCAATCTTTAAAAATATACATATGTTCAATGAATGATAAAAAAACTCAGGATATTAAGATAATGTCACACCTGTGTGCTTACCTGCTCTGTCTCTGCAAAGCTCTCATGATGGTCGGCGGGCTCCCGTTCGGCTCCTGAGGTAACAAGTCTTGAACATGCGGCTATGTTGCATACATGTGCTTATATACTGTAGTGCTATGTGCTTTCTGAACAATATAACAGTCAGAAATATAGGATTAAAATATTAAAACACAGTTCCATTGTTGGTATGAAATAGTGTAGGTTATGCGCAGTATAGTATACATTTAATACCCTGTGGTTTTTATATGACACCTGCAGTGTTAAATTTACACTGGCATTTTTGCTGTGTTATGGAAGCTGTTCCTGTTAGAGGTGTTTCAGTGCTGATGTGGCTATAGAAGCTGTGGAGGTGCGTTTATCACATATTAAAAATAACAAATCCTTCCTTACCTTTGTTATCAGAATGGATGTTTACATTGAGAATAAAGTCTCTCCCAACACTAGATCTATGTAACTGTGGTACTACAGCGGTGCCTGCAGTCTGAGCTGTGACAGAGGGATGGCAAGGCACTGATCCCAGATCAACAGGGTCCACAGTATTGCCTCCAGTCTGAGCTGTGAGGGAGGGATGGAGAGAGGTTGATCCCAGATCAGTCGGAGCTGTGAGGAAGGGATGGAGGTTGATCCCAGATCAGTCGGAGCCTGCTCACTGTGGTCCTACCCTGTCCTATTTCCTGTTAGGTTAATTCCTATCCCTTCTTATTATTTTTCTTCTCCTTCCAAATTTTGCTCTCCCCAGTACTGCCATTATTAACTCTTCACATTGGTCAATATCTCTTTCAACCAAAATCAACCAATCACAATGTCTGTTCATTGTGCATACTGGCCAATTACTCACTGGTAATATATATATATATATATATATATATACATATTATAAATGTATTATCATGTATCACATTTTATGCGAGCATGTGCCAGCATAATGTTATTCAGCCAATAGAAAAGCTGAAACAAGTTAATAGATGGGTTTGCTCTGGGTAGTCCGGTTTCCTCCCACAGTGCAAATACATGGAGTTTCGACTAATTGGAGACTGTAAAATTGATTGTAGGTGTGAGTGAATGTTGTGCGTGCCCTGGATTTTTGTACAACATCGCCTTGGTCTAAATCTTCCATTTGTAGGCCATATAACCTGGAAAGACAGTGGAATTTTGCTGCCATTTGAATTTGTCAACCAATGAGGGCACAAAGAGGATCTGGTTATTTGTAAATCAACTGCAAGTCACAAATCCCCATACAGAAAATAGCTTTGAGTGAAAATCACTTGCATATTTCTGCTCACATAGGGCTTAACTGTGACTGTTAATGTGTCGTTTCTCATTATTTATTTGGAGTACACTAGTTATTAAAAGCTAGTGCTACACACTGTGACAGCTAGTATAATATATAATGACATAAAATAAATATACATTCCGCATTATACAAGAGCCTTGATTTAGAGAACAATAATACAAAACATTGCAACATTTCTATCTTAAAAACGCTTGTGAAATAAGCTGCCGCTTGTGTCCTCACCTGTCTCGATAAATTTGGATTCCATATTTCAGTAAATAGAAACATGCTACACGGCAGTGGCAGCTGCTGACCAGAATTTGTGGTGAAGCAAACTCTGTGAAAATCGAATGTGTGGTCAGCTGACAGCTGGTCAGTTGACATGGTCAGTGTTAAACAACTCAAAATTGGCCTAGCTCAACAGGTAAAGCAGGGGTTCGATTTTCACAGGTAGAAAAGAAAGTGTGAGTTTGCTTCACCAAAAATTCTGGTCAGGAGCCGCCACTGCCGTGTACCATGTCTCCATTTACTGAAATATGCAATCCCTCTTTGACTCTCTCACCTCTCATCTATCTCTCCTCTCCTCTCCTCCTGTCACCTCTCATCTCTCTCTCCTCTCCTCCTGTCACCTCTCATCTCTCTCTCCTCTCCTCCTGTCACCTCTCATCTCTCTCTGCTCTCCTCCTGTCACCTCTCATCTCTCTCTCCTCTCCTCCTGTCACCTCTCATCTCTCTCTGCTCTCCTCCTGTCACCTCATCTCTCTCTCCTCTCCTCCTGTCACCTCTCATCTCTCTCTGCTCTCCTCCTGTCACCTCTCATCTCTCTCTCCTCTCCTCCTGTCACCTCTCATCTCTCTCCTCCTGTCACCTCATCTCTCTCCTCTCCTCCTGTCACCTCTCATCTCTCTCCTCCTGTCACCTCTCATCTCTCTCTCCTGTCACCTCTCATCTCTCTCTCCTCCTGTCACCTCTCATCTCTCTCTCCTCTCCTCCTGTCACCTCATCTCTCTCTCCTCTCCTCCTGTCACCTCTCATCTCTCTCCGCCTGTCACCTCATCTCTCTCCTCTCCTCCTGTCACCTCTCATCTCTCTCTCCTCTCCTCCTGTCACCTCATATCTCTCTCTCCTCCTGTCACCTCATCTTTCTCCTCCCGTCACCTCTCATCTCTCTCCTCCTGTCACCTCTCATCTCTCTCTCCTCTCCTCCTGTCACCTCTCATCTCTCTCTCCTCTCCTCCTCTCATCTATCTCTCCTCCTCTCATCTCTCTCTCCTCTCCTCCTCTCACCTCATCTCCTCTCCTCCTGTCACATCTCATCTGTCTCTCCTCTCCTCCTGTCACCTCTCTCTCCTCACCTCCTGTCACCTCTCATCTCTCTCTCCTCCTGTCACCTCTCATCTCTCATCTCCTCCTGTCACCTCTCATCTATCTCTCCTCCTCTCATCTCTCTCTCCTCCTGTCACCTCATGTATCTCTCCTCTCCTCACCTCTCTCTCCTCCTGTCACCTCTCTTCCAGTCTGGTCTCCTCCAGTATTGCTCTGCTTGTGTGTCACCTGCGCTCTTTCTCTCAGCCTCCTCATCTCCTCCATAACTTGCTCCCTCTCTCTCATCTCCTCCATAACTTGCTCCCTCTCTCTCTCATCTCCTCCATAACCTGCTCCCTCATCTCCTCCATAACCTGCTCCCTCTCTCATCTCCTCCATAACCTGCTCCCTCTCTCTCTCATCTCCTCCATAACCTGCTCCCTCTCTCATCTCCTCCATAACCTGCTCCCTCTCTCATCTCCTCCATAACCTGCTCCCTCTCTCATCTCCTCCATAACCTGCTCCCTCTCTCATCTCGTCCATAACCTGCTCTCTCATCTCCTCCATAACTTGCTCCCTCTCTCTCTCATCTCCTCCATAACCTGCTCCCTCATCTCCTCCATAACTTGCTCCCTCATCTCCTCCATAACCTGCTCCCTCTCTCTCATCTCCTCCATAACCTGCTCCCTCTCTCATCTCCTCCATAACCTGCTCCCTCTCTCATCTCCTCCATAACCTGCTCCCTCTCATCTCCTCCATAACCTGCTCCCTCTCTCATCTCCATAACCTGCTCCCTCTCTCATCTCCTCCATAACCTGCTCCCTCTCTCATCTCCTCCATAACCTGCTCCCTCTCTCATCTCCTCCATAACCTGCTCCCTCTCTCATCTCCTCCATAACCTGCTCCCTCATCTCCTCCATAACCTGCTCCCTCATCTCCTCCATAACCTGCTCCCTCATCTCCTCCATAACCTGCTCCCTCATTTCCTCCATAACCTGCTCCCTCTCTCATCTCCTCCATAACCTGCTCCCTCTCTTTCATCTCCTCCATAACCTGCTCCCTCTCTCTCTCATCTCCTCCATAACCTGCTCCCTCTCATCTCCTCCATAACCTGCTCCCTCTCTCTCTCTCATCTCCTCCATAACCTGCTCCCTCTCATCTCCTCCATAACCTGCTCCCTCTCATCTCCTCCATAACCTGCTCCCTCTCGTCTCCTCCATAACCTGCTCCCTCTCATCTCCTCCATAACCTGCTCCCTCTCTCTCATCTCCTCCATAACCTGCTCCCTCATCTCCTCCATAACCTGCTCCCTCTCATCTCCTCCATAACCTGCTCCCTCTCATCTCCTCCATAACCTGCTCCCTCTCATCTCCTCCATAACCTGCTCCCTCTCTCTCATCTCCTCCATAACCTGCTCTCTCTCATCTCCTCCATAACCTGCTCCCCCTCTCTCATCTCCTCCATAACCAGCTCCCCCTCTCTCATCTCCTCCATAACCTGCTCTCTCGCTCTCATCTCCTCCATAACCTGCTCTCTCGCTCTCATCTCCTCCATAACCTGCTCCCTCTCTCTCATCTCCTCCATAACCTGCTCCCTCTCTCTCATCTCCTCCATAAACTGCTCCCTCTCTCTCATCTCCTCCATAACCTGCTCCCTCTCTCTCATCTCCTCCATAACCTGCTCCCTCTCTCTCATCTCCTCCATAACCTGCTCCCTCTCTCTCATCTCCTCCATAACCTGCTCCCTCTCTCTCATCTCCTCCATAACCTGCTCTCTCTCTCATCTCCTCCATAACCTGCTTTCTCTCTCATCTCCTCCATAACCTGCTCCCTCTCTCTCATCTCCTCCATAACCTGCTCCCTCTCTCATCTCCTCCATAACCTGCTCCCTCTCATCTCCTCCATAACCTGCTCCCTCTCTCATCTCCATAACCTGCTCCCTCTCTCATCTCCTCCATAACCTGCTCCCTCTCTCATCTCCTCCATAACCTGCTCCCTCTCTCATCTCCTCCATAACCTGCTCCCTCTCTCATCTCCTCCATAACCTGCTCCCTCATCTCCTCCATAACCTGCTCCCTCATCTCCTCCATAACCTGCTCCCTCATCTCCTCCATAACCTGCTCCCTCATCTCCTCCATAACCTGCTCCCTCTCTCATCTCCTCCATAACCTGCTCCCTCTCACTCATCTCCTCCATAACCTGCTCCCTCTCTCTCTCATCTCCTCCATAACCTGCTCCCTCTCATCTCCTCCATAACCTGCTCCCTCTCTCTCTCTCATCTCCTCCATAACCTGCTCCCTCTCATCTCCTCCATAACCTGCTCCCTCTCATCTCCTCCATAACCTGCTCCCTCTCGTCTCCTCCATAACCTGCTCCCTCTCATCTCCTCCATAACCTGCTCCCTCTCTCTCATCTCCTCCATAACCTGCTCCCTCATCTCCTCCATAACCTGCTCCCTCTCATCTCCTCCATAACCTGCTCCCTCTCATCTCCTCCATAACCTGCTCCCTCTCATCTCCTCCATAACCTGCTCCCTCTCTCTCATCTCCTCCATAACCTGCTCTCTCTCATCTCCTCCATAACCTGCTCCCCCTCTCTCATCTCCTCCATAACCAGCTCCCCCTCTCTCATCTCCTCCATAACCTGCTCTCTCGCTCTCATCTCCTCCATAACCTGCTCTCTCGCTCTCATCTCCTCCATAACCTGCTCCCTCTCTCTCATCTCCTCCATAACCTGCTCCCTCTCTCTCATCTCCTCCATAAACTGCTCCCTCTCTCTCATCTCCTCCATAACCTGCTCCCTCTCTCTCATCTCCTCCATAACCTGCTCCCTCTCTCTCATCTCCTCCATAACCTGCTCCCTCTCTCTCATCTCCTCCATAACCTGCTCCCTCTCTCTCATCTCCTCCATAACCTGCTCTCTCTCTCATCTCCTCCATAACCTGCTCTCTCTCTCATCTCCTCCATAACCTGCTCGCTCTCTCATCTCCTCCATAACCTGCTGTCTCTCTCTCTCATCTCCTCCATAACCTGCTCCCTCTCATCTCCTCCATAACCTGCTCCCTCTCTCTCATCTCCTCCATAACCTGCTCCCTCTCTCTCATCTCCTCCATAACCTGCTCCCTCTCTCTCATCTCCTCCATAACCTGCTCCCTCTCTCTCATCTCCTCCATAACCTGCTCTCTCTCTCATCTCCTCCATAACCTGCTCTCTCTCTCATCTCCTCCATAACCTGCTCCCTCTCTCTCATCTCCTCCATAACCTGCTCGCTCTCTCATCTCCTCCATAACCTGCTGTCTCTCTCTCTCATCTCCTCCATAACCTGCTCCCTCTCATCTCCTCCATAACCTGCTCCCTCTCTCTCTCATCTCCTCCATAACCTGCTCCCTCTCTCTCATCTCCTCCATAACCTGCTCTCTCTCATCTCCTCCATAACCAGCTCCCCCTCTCATCTCCTCCATAACCAGCTCCCTCGCTCTCATCTCCTCCATAACCTGCTCTCTCGCTCTCATCTCCTCCATAACCTGCTCCCTCTCTCTCATCTCCTCCATAACCTGCTCCCTCTCTAATCTCCTCCATAACCTGCTCCCTCTCCCATCTCCTCCATAACCTGCTCCCTCTCTCTCATCTCCTCCATAACCTGCTCCCTCTCCCATCTCCTCCATAACCTGCTCCCTCTCCCATCTCCTCCATAACCTGCTCCCTCTCTCTCATCTCCTCCATAACCTGCTCCCTCTCTCTCATCTCCTCCATAACCTGCTCCCTCTCTCTCATCTCCTCCATAACCTGCTCCCTCTCTCTCATCTCCTCCATAACCTGCTCCCTCTCTCTCATCTCCTCCATAACCTGCTCTCTCATCTCCTCCATAACCTGCTCTCTCTCATCCATAACCTGCTCCCTCTCTCTCATCTCCTCCATAACCTGCTCCCTCTCTCTCATCTCCTCCATAACCTGCTCTCTCTCATCTCCTCCATAACCTGCTCTCTCTCTCTCATCTCCTCCATAACCTGCTCTCTCTCTCTCATCTCCTCCATAACCTGCTCTCTCTCTCTCTCATCTCCTCCATAACCTGCTCCCTCTCTCATCTCCTCCATAACCTGCTCCCTCTCATCTCCTCCATAACCTGCTCCCTCTCTCTCATCTCCTCCATAACCTGCTCCCTCTCTCTCATCTCCTCCATAACCTGCTCCCTCTCTCTCTCTCATCTCCTCCATAACCTGCTCCCTCTCTCTCATCTCCTCCATAACCTGCTCCCTCTCTCTCATCTCCTCCATAACCTGCTCCCTCTCTCTCATCTCCTCCATAACCTGCTCCCTCTCTCTCATCTCCTCCATAACCTGCTCCCTCTCTCATCTCCTCCATAACCTGCTCCCTATCTCTCACATCTCCTCCATAACCTGCTCCCTCTCTCGCATCTCCTCTTGTCTCTGTCTACATTCTTTCTGTTCATTTCTCTCTGTCCTCTACTCTTTGTTCTCTCTCTCCCTCTGTATTCACTGCCTGTCCCTTTCTCGGTGACTCCTCACTTGTCTCTCCTTTAAAAGTGTATTAAAAATAATTTAGCAAAATTATATACACCTTCTTTATTTCATCTGTGTTTGAGTTTGCATCATTTTGGATTTGAATTATAGAAATGTGTCTCAAACAGTACATAACCATAAGCAAAATGTGTTTTTTTACAATAATATATTTATACAATAATACTATATTATGACACTATAATTATGCTAGGTTTGTGTTGTTAAATTGAGCCTATGGGTTCCACTGTAATTACCAAAGCACATATATCTCTGTGGTAATTAGTTTGAACATTGTTTGAATGTGATCAGGCCAGTCAGGTTTTGTTTGTGTTGAACAGCACAGGGACAAAATGCTAATCCCTATCCTGCATGGGCACAGTGGACAGTACCTGCTCTTCCTCTCTCATCTCCATCACCTTCTCTCTTTCTTTTTCTCTCAGTCTCCTCATCTTGTCCCGTAGCTCCTCCCTTCACAAAGCTGAGCTTTGATTGATGCAGTCTTTTCATTTTCGTCTGTGTCAGTGAAGAAAGTAAACACAGGGTCAATTGATATTTATAAGCAAATGTTACCGGGCTCCGATAATCTTGCAATGAAAATAAAATGATATAAGGTTACCTCATTTTAACATGCATTTCAACCCTTTACACAAACTGAATTGAAAGAAAAGCACTTCAACTTTCGTTGAAAGTTTATCAGGCTGACATTGGATGGATGGAATTAATGTTAGCTAGCTAGCTAGTTAATTCACTCAAGTGAAACTAAGCAGCCGGCCTCATGATGGACAGCCACTGTTTAACGTAGCGCGACCGCACAGGAGCTATTCGTCAGATGATGTCTGGGGATAAATGGCATTGAACTACAAGCAGTCTGCTATTAAAATTCTCTAGTTACCTGTATCACGCTTCAGCAGATTCAGCTGCCTGTCTGGTTTGTTATCAAAGAATAATCAAAGAATCACCGTGTTGAGTAAAGATTTTGTAGTAAAGACAAGATCATTCACTCCACCCACGGTAAAGCAATGACGTCGGTGATCAGACGAGAAAGTCGGTTATCTTGGCGTTGTACAATTTCTTTGCAGCACCAAAGTAGTTATTTTTAGGCAATTATTTCCGGACCTCGGTGACCTCAATGGTGGGTATGGCCATGCCTATGCATATTCAATAGATAAATACTCAAATCGACCTGCACCGAAATAGCTTCGTACAGATAATTTTGAATCGTCTTATGCCCTATTCACTGGAGTTGTATTACCTGGGGACCTCGTGTGATTTGTGGAGATCGTCTGTGATCTTAATCCCGAGCAAATCTGCATTTCCGTAATTTATAAAGTCAAAATTCCCCACCGTAAATTACCTACCATATTTCGCTAAAAACAGGTCATCTGATAATATTAGTCCTGTGTGAATCCGCATCTCAGTAGCCTAATTTGGGGTTATATATTTTTTCCCAGCAAGGATTCCTTGTTTTTTCTTCATCTTGTCCGAGTTGAGATTTATGGAATCTGCGGTGGAAATTATTATTGCTAATTCTGACATTTTGGGTGCGGTTCTTATACCAAAAGTATTTAAATGTTACTGCTGAATTTAACGTGAATGAATTGAAAGGAATCGTAGCCTATTCTACTCTGTAACCAACTTCAACACACCAATTTGCATACGCTGTGCAAAAATGCTTAAAAACAATAAAAAAATAAACTGAGAATATAGAAGTTGCCTATAGAAATATTACGTTTCATTCGTGCCTGTTGATAATCCCTGGGATTTCATAAGTAAATTTGAGTGAAATACTGACGTTTATTCTGTGCGAATGGGCCACATGAAACTCGTCGGGGGATAATTCCTAAATCATAATCACCAGGTAGCTGCCTTAGTCCGGTGCAAATATGGCCATTTGATATCCCGGAGAACACAGAGGGCGTCATCATAGCAGGAAGGTAGCTCAGTCAACTCCCTGGTCTGTTCTCCAAATTTTCACTCTCGTTATTCCCCTAAATGCCAGCTCACGACGACCCAAGAATCACATCGATCAACCTCTCAGGAATGTCACGGTTTTTACTTTATTTTGCTATGCGTGCACCTTCATCAATAAAATTATCATTCCCGGACTCAATTCACACTCTGACATGCTCCTTCGATTTTCCATGAATTTTAACAGACCTGTCCAAATTACGTAGCCCAAATAATGAAAGCCATCTCTTGCATCAACTCTAACCAGCCATCTAGTTTAGGTCAACGTTAGGCAACATTAGTTAAATCACTAACGTTAGCAATTAGCTAGCTATTAACACCACGATAAAAAACAATTAAACTATCTACAATACAAATCACCACTGACAACGCCAAAACCATAAAAATTTTATAAATTTCTCTCTCGCTCCCTTTCTCTCACTCTCTAATACAGTAACACAGTAATGCTCTTCTCGAAATTGGCGGTGAAGATGATTATATATTGCTGGACTGCTGAACTCGTGTTCTGAATGGTTAGACATTATGTCAATCATTAGGACGAGAATGGATCATTAGGATTGTAAATCATTAGGATTGTAATCACCTCCTGTGCGCCTTCACACGTCATAGAAGTCACAGCCGATGACGTCACCATGAAAGCATTACGAGGTGAATTATGTAAGTACGTCCCAGAGGTAGCTGCTACATGTCCAAGAATGTTTTTCAAAAAACCTTCATATAACTTTAAAAAAAATGCTCTAGAATTTTTTTTTTAAACTTGCCACTAAAAACCTTCGAAGCATGTTTCGTAAAAAAATGCTGTGTCAAAACATTCCAAAAATGTTTTGAAAGAATGTGCTTATAACGTTGGAAAATGCGTTAATAGTGCTCCCAGAACATTCCAAGATAATGTTCCCATAACCTAAAAGGAATGTTAGGGGAACGTTCTTGGAACCAAAAATTGTCAGCTGGATAGCTAGCGATAACACAATAGCAGCAGCTGACTTGACTTGTCCATTATAGTTTTCATAAATCATCTATGCATTATTTATTCCCCAACATGATCTCGTTTGTATAAAAAATACATTGCAGTAAGATTTATACCGGGGTTATTTCTCTTACCGTATTGAAGCTGGGATTGGTACAGCGTGTGGAGAATCTGGCTCAGCGAAGATTGATGAGTTTTTCCACTACCACCGCCAGCGTTTCTTGATTGACATGTCGGGATCGAAAATGTGTCCTCGTAATGCAAACATCTCGCTTCCTTAGGGATTCATGAATACAAAGCCGACTTACATTGTATTCAGAAATCAGGCATTTTTTTGTGAAAGTAAGGTGATCTTAGCCTGATCAACAGATTAGAAAAGTACATGACCAGTATTTCAAGCAGTTTGAGTAGCAAGCACATGAAATTTCTCTGCAAATAGCATGTAATGTTAAACACGTTCTTTTAAAACATTTTATAACCAGCCATCTACAATTTTCTGACAGTGTTACAAGAATGCTGCAGTCAGAATGTTCCATCTCTGTTAACGTGTAACGTAACAGAAACGAGCAGCTATCCTGAGCAGATGTTTTAAGATAACATTGTTCTGTTTTGTGCAGATCTGACAGCAAATTATACCTCGTTAGCTAGCAAGACAGTTAGCCAGCTAACGTTCATAGCAATGACTTAATTTTAGTTAGCGCACTAGTTAAACAAGCCATAGTTAGATTATAAATAGCACGTTAAAGATCGGCTAAACGTATCGGTAACTTTCAGGGACTGACGAGTCACATGGAAGGGAAATCCGCCAACACCGATCTGGGCCAATCGATCGGCTCCATCCCTACCTCAGACCCTTGATGACTTGCTGCTATTTAGCCAACCATGTGTTCCATACTGTTCCAGCATAATTTACATATTAATCTAGTCCCACCCCTCAATTCCCATAGAGATCCATTCAAATGAAGAGAGGTTATAGTCATCTTATTTTCAGGTACTCTTACAAGCAATACTATATCAAGTCTTTTGATGTTGTTGGGTCACAGCTATCAGGTATCAGGGAGTCATGGCATGCAAAGGATATGCAACCAAATATTAAATATGATAAATGTATTTAAGTTTATGTTAATTTGTCCAATGGGTGGGGTTCAATAGCTACACGGTTCACCCGATACGGATATAAGCACATCAATGTGCGCACTTTTGGAATGCACTGTATAATAAACTGAAAGCTTTTGTCGTGGCCTTTTGTTTACAGGAGCTTTTTGGACATTAACCCAGAGACTGACTCAGAATCAACTGAAAAAGGGTGGAGGAATGTACACTTATTGTCTATTTTGAATGTATGTCAATGTAGACATGTTCTTACAGGACTCGCATACAGCACATTGAAAGTGTTGTTATTCTCTGATGTTTTGCTGTTTCTCAAAAAGTTTTAAAGTGTTTACACTGTAAAAACTGCTGACTAAATATGTTAAATGTATATCTTTATTTACCTGATTCAAGTAAGTTTTTATCGGAAGAAGCACCGTTGAGGTTAATTGACAAGAGTTATGAACTAATGTGTTTTTGAGTCACTGTCCTTCATCTTTTAATCTATTTAGTTTGTATTGTTTTTTCAGTTTTTGAAAGCAGTGTTATGAAGAAGCACTGTTAAGGTTAGTAATCAAGAGTTATGAAATACACTGCCAAATTGCTTTTAATACAGTTTAAGGCAAGAAGTGTATTTTTTTCTTGACACTTGGTACATTCTGCATTTCTTACACTTCAACAAAGACTATGCTGTAATATAGGTTACAGTAAGACTCAGTGGCGGGCCGTGCATTTCACACCTAGGCCTTCAGTGATGTCCTACACAGTCCTACCTGAATTATTCCACCTCTTAATACCATCATTATGACGCCATGGCTCTAGAAACTATACATTTAGACAGAAACGCAGTATAACCTGGGGTTGCATCACCTTAACATAGTCAAGTACAACAGAGTTATATTCATATTTCCGAAGCATTTATAATCAATAAATCCGCATTTACAATTAAGTGTTAAACTACCAGCTTTAAGATCGCTTGGATACTGTCAAAACTTTAAAATAAAAGGCGCTTTTAAGGGATTAGTCTACAAAGTTTTATTAAGTCCACCAAAAGTATGTGAGCTTTAACAAGTTTGTTCACTAAACAGCGCATTGTCGCACCCAAAGCAGTTTCATTTAAGAAACGTGACGATAGACACAAACTATTCACTGAAAATAAAAGAAAACAAACAAATAATTTGCATTTGTTCATGAGGATATATTTGCGACAGTGGTGAAAGTGTATTCCTAGCCTTGAATGTCCACTTTGACTCGCTAGCGTCGGCTCGCTAGCGTCGGGGTTGGCCGTTTTCTTCTGACGATGTCTAGCTTTTCTTGAAAAGTTTGTCTTGAAAATGGCGTTGTAATTATATATGCGACCAAATCGATCTCTTCTCCTTCAGCCATTGTGGGTTGAAAAAAAACAGCTTGTAGAAATCTACACAAATGAGCTCGTTCAAGTTCAGTTTGCTAGCTCTGCATAGCTCTGCCTCTCAATAGTGCGTATCCAATCAAAAGACGTGCACGTGCTGACGTTATCGTACGCCTGCTAGCTGGCCCCGGTGTCGCCAACTCGAAATCTGATTGGTTAACTACACAGGTTTGTTTCCGTTCACTTTAAGCAACAGGCGCCCGCAATGTTTATTCTGAAGGCCTAAGGGCAGATTTCTTGGACCCTGGCAACACATTATGGCTGAAATATGATTGGATAAAAGCTCTAACATAAAGGCCAGCCCTCCAAATCTCGATCTGAGGCTGGAAGCAGCGCAACCAAGAGGAAAGCTATGAAATGAAGAGAATAGACTATGGGGAATAATTTAATACATATTTGTGGAAAAAATATATCAAAATTAAATTTATATTCTGATGATGTTTAGGCCAGCAGAGAAGGCCTTGCTGGCCCTGACGGCCCGCCACTGGTAAGACTGCAGTAAACAGTTGCTGTAATATGGGTAATGCTGTCAATGACAGTGCAGTACTTTGCTTTCTATTTCAAGATGCATAATATTCCGATTGACAGGGTGAAAACAGAAATTTATAAAAGTGGTGCTCTCTGGGAAATATTTAATATTTGTCTTATTTACTAATTAACAGTAATTTAAAACATTTATTAACTGAGTTTCTCCAATTTAACAAGATTAATCAAATTTGAAATTAAAAACTATTTTATGCCATTGTTGTAGACCATTTGGACAAAAGAGCTAATTATTCGCTTACAGGAGAGTCTGTATTATTTCATCATCCTGAAGCCGGTTTCAGAAAGCAAGATTACTGAGTAATTATAGTATCCTGATACTGGATAACTGCATTGAGTAATCCCGGAACCCCCCCCCCCAAATCTGGATCATGAACTGAAGTAATAAGAACTGTTCTGGATCTTACTCAGTGCACTTATCCAGCTAACTCAGTAATCCTGCTTCTCTTACTCAGTGCACTTATCCAGCTAACTCAGTAATCCTGCTTTGTGAAATACCCCCGATGTCACAGTTACGAATGAAATTACTTCAGCTCTGCAACTAGTCTTCATTTGTCTTTCAGCTTGAGGCCCAACACACAAACACAGACAGTGCCGCAATGGTAAATACATTTTTAAAAGAGCTAATTCATGTGGAAATATAAAAATGAATAATTAAAATGATCTAAAAGTAAATGAATAAAACAATCTGAAATATATACCTATAAATAAATCTGGAAAAAAGAAAGCTTTCTCAGGTACATAGTTTTCTCAGGCTATATGTACCGACATATAGTATTTGTGGTTATTTTCACCTACCACCCACAACCTTTCTCTCAATATTTGAGACATTGACTTCTCCATTAATGTACTTCCATTGAGAAACACCACTCTGAACACATGGAAGGTTGGAACTAGTGGAACTTAGTGGGTGGACCAAAGCAAGTTGGTTGACAGATTGTGCTCGTATATAAATAGGGAAGTATATACGGAAATAAATCATTTTACTTATTAATCTCGTGTTCCATAGAAAGCAAGGCTTGGTAAAGTAAATACTGTACGTGTAATGTTGGAAAGTGACAGAAGAGAGTGCTGTAGGCTATTGTGTTGACAATTTAACTATACAAAATATGCAAATTGTAATCCAGCCAATACTCAAATCTGCATGTGCAAAATTGAAAACACAAATATGACAAATACAGGAGGATGTGTATCATCATAACACTTATTCTTTCCATAAATCTCAATTCATGAGATAAAGGTTTCTTTAGGCCAATTACATATGGGAAAATCTACCTCTTCCAAATATGTTCAAAATAAACGTGTCTGAATTGTTTTCTTAAGAATAAGCTTATTAATAATTATTGGATGGAATTGAAAAACCAACATTTTCCATAAAACTACTGACTGAGTGGCTGATGTACGAACGTGGTTTAAAAAACGCAGAAACAACATCAATTCAATGAAGAAATATACTGACAAATTAAATCCAGGGGTGTTAGTGCAGAACTGTCAGTTTGATAATATTTATCACCTTAAATATATATATGTAAATCAATATATGTTCGATACGGTTTGACAAAATGTTCAGTCTATAGCCTATATCCCTGACCTGTTACAGTAACAAAATGTACCCTACTCTTTTTGATCAAATAATATGGCCTATGACTTCCGACATATTTAATTGGCTAAATATGGTTATAAAACATAAATACAGAAATAGATGTAAAATGAACATTAATCATTTTTGTCCCAGTTCCCCAGCGGTCCCAGGAAATGTGCTCAGAGTGTGAGCTCTTAGCTCATTAGGCTACACCCATATCGCCATTTCTGTGAGCATTTCTGTTTTACTGAAATAGGCGTGTTAATGCAATTATACTTGCAGATTCCTATCACTGCTAACACCCCTTCACCTTAAACTTCTCTCTTCTTTCGATCCCACTCCACAATAGGCTACTTACTCAGTAATTTTATTCCGTTGTATTCCTTCTTTCTATCCCTCCTTTTTCGCCTTCGTCTTTTTAAAATGGTGTTTGAGTTTGACTAGGGCATTAAGCACAGTGCTGACGTCTCCGTTACTATGGGTGTGGTGAAACCTCCTCTTCTGAACTCAGGCCAATTTCAACAGGGGAAACATTGTTTAAATGTATTTATCTGGTTTAAAGAGGAAGTCACACCTCAAAGAACCAGAGAACATCAGGCTAACATTGTAAAACATGCACCAGTATATATAATATAGAATATCTAACCCAAATTTTAAAATACTAAAGGGCATTTCTTCTTCAACATAGATTATGCATTGGTTGTTAGTTCTGTTGCCTTAGTGGGATACCATAATATTATATATTATAATAATTATATTTAATTTCCCATTCAGTAACATGAATGATCCTAAGCGAAAGCACTACAATTTCCAATGTACAGACTATCAGGAACTCAAAAAGGGAAAGATGAGGTAATATGACTTTAGGACCTACCTCGCAACCAAAGAAGAGATTGGTTTACCCCCCCCCCCCACCACCCCATAACCTAAATGAGCACAACAATATGCTTTTTTGCAGTCAGTAATTTTCAGTAAAATTAAAATGTTAAGCACATATTTACAAACCAGTAAACACAATTCCATACAAAAAACACAAAAAATCAATGAAGGAAATCATGTCAAACAAAACTGAAGCATTTGGTCTTAGCTGATAAGACATTTCTCCCATAATTGTGAATCTCTTCTGCACGTATGCAAAACATATTTGTACATTAATTCAATCAACAATCAGTCCTTATACATGCATAGAAGAGGTCACCTCTGAGCAAGTAAGAGATCAAAGACAAGGGCAAGTGCAAAGGAGAGGAAGATAGAGGAAGATCCGGGCCCATAGAGGAAGAGGGGCCCATAGAGGAAGAGGGGCCCATAGAGGGGCCCATAGAGGAAGAGGGTCCCATAGAGGAAGAGGGGCCCGGATGCACGGTGGTAGAGTAGCTCAAAGGGGAAGACAAAGAGCCAATATTTCAGATTAAATCCGTGCCACAGTTATTGATGTCATCAATCATTGCCTTTCAATGAGAGAGGCTGGGCAGCGGGTCCAGCCCAATCTCAGATCAACTGTGGCATCAATAGTAAGAATATTCAGGAATGAGAATCGGTAAGTGACTGTGCTATACCTTGGACAGAAAGTGCAGTGTACAGAAATGTAATGGATGAAAGTGCAGTGTACAGTAATGTAATGAACTGAAAATGCAGTGTACAGTAATGAACTGAAAGTGCAGTGTACAGTAATGTAATGGATGAAAGTGCAGTGTACAGTAATGTAATGGATGAAAGAGCAGTGTACAGTAATGTAATGGATGAAAATGCAGTGTACAGTAATGTAATGGATGAAAATGCAGTGTACAGTAATATAATGGATGAAAGTGCAGTGTACAGTAATGTAATGGATGAAAGTGCAGTGTACAGTAATGTAATGGATGAAAGTGCAGTGTACAGTAATGTAATGGATGAAAGTGCAGTGTACAGTAATGTAATGGATGAAAGTGCAGTGTACAGTAATGTAATGGATGAAAGTGCAGTGTACAGTAATGTAATGGATGAAAGTGCAGTGTACAGTAATGTAATGGATGAAAGTGCAGTGTAATGTAATGGATGAAAGTGCAGTGTACAGTAATGTAATGGATGAAAGTGCAGTGAACAGTAATGTAATGGATGAAAGTGCAGTGTACAGTAATGTAATGGATGAAAGTGCAGTGTACAGTAATGTAATGGATGAAAGTGCAGTGTACAGTAATGTAATGGATGAAAGTGCAGTGTACAGTAATGTAATGGATGAAAGTGCAGTGTACAGTAATGTAATGGATGAAAGTGCAGTGAACAGTAATGTAATGGATGAAAGTGCAGTGTACAGTAATGTAATGGATGAAAGTGCAGTGTACAGTAATGTAATGTATGAAAGTACAGTGTACAGTAATGTAATGGATGAAAGTGCAGTGTACAGTAATGTAATGGATGAAAGTGCAGTGTACAGTAATGTAATGGATGAAAGTGCAGTGAACAGTAATGTAATGGATGAAAGTGCAGTGTACAGTAATGTAATGGATGAAAGTGCAGTGAACAGTAATGTAATGGATGAAAGTGCAGTGTACAGTAATGTAATGGATGAAAGTGCAGTGTACAGTAATGTAATGGATGAAAGTGCAGTGAACAGTAATGTAATGGATGAAAGTGCAGTGTACAGAAATGTAATAAGAGTAATAAGTCACAATGTTACTGTATACCACTGTGTATTTCAGCTTTACTGTATTGCCCTGTTGGCAGAACAAACTATCTACAGTAATGCAGTCGTTTCATCAATTCCATTTACGTGACTGTCATAATGTCCATTTTGACATGCCTTTTGCATTTACTTTATAGAATCCACAGACTACCACACACTGGTGGCAGACGAAAGATCTTTAGTGCTGAACAGGAGGCTGCCATTGTAGATATGGTCGTGGCAAACAATGTGATGAGACTGCGTGGAATCCAGGCAGCAGTAATTGCAGATCAGGGAGCATTTAGACATATCAACAGTGAGAGTTTAGCTGCTATTGATCGAGTCCTTACATGAAACCATGTGAGAATGAAGCAGCTGTACAGAGTTACATTCCAAAGAAACTGACATTGTGAAGGAGGCAAGGAGGTATGTGTCGGTAAGGATTTGTTATTGTACTGCCTTGTCATACCATACAGTCACATGCAACTGGAATAACTAGCTTTATGAATGAGCTTTTTTCTTAGAGAATAATGGAGCTTGAAGCTGAAGGGGCACATCACATATTAATTTATGTGGATGAAGCCGGCTTCAACCTCTCTAAAGTGAAGATTTGGGGGAGGAACATCATTGGTCAGAGGCCCACTGTTAGAGTGCCAGGTCAGAGGGGCACCAATATCACCATGTGTGCTGCCATCTCCAATAATGGTGTCCTTTGCCACATACCAACTATCGGCCCATACAATACAGAACGCCTCATCACATTTATTGATGCACTGAATGAAAGGCTGGTTCCACCCGAAGAGAGAGGGCTGTTGAGGCCTGTCATGACTCTGTATGTCATCATCATTTGGCACAATGTTGCCTTCCACCTCTCTCGCCTTGTGAATTAATGGTTTGCAGCACAGCCCCGTAAGATGATGCAAATCCTCCCTGCATACTGTCCTTTTCTGAACCCAATACCTCCCTGCATACTGTCCTTTTCTGAACCCAATACCTCCCTGCATACTGTCCTTTTCTGAACCCAATACCTCCCTGCATACTGTCCTTTTCTGAACCCAATACCTCCCTGCATACTGTCCTTTTCTGAACCCAATACCTCCCTGCATACTGTCCTTTTCTGAACCCAATACCTCCCTGCATACTGTCCTTTTCTGAACCCAATACCTCCCTGCATACTGTCCTTTTCTGAACCCAATACCTCCCTGCATACTGTCCTTTTCTGAACCCAATTGAGGAATTCTTCTCTGCTTGGAGATGGAAGGTATATGATCACCGGCCATATGACCAGATGTCCCTCCTGGAGGCAATGAATGCTGGTTGCCTGGCAATAGGTGCAGAGGACTGCCAGGGATGGATACGCCATGCAAGGAGTTTTTTCCTCGGTGCATTGCAAGAGAAAACATCCAATGCGACGTTGATGAGGACCTGTGGCCTAATCGTCAGGAACGAATGGACTAAATGTGAAGTTCAGAGTATTTCAACTCTTTTCGTTTTTTGGATATTTCCACACAAGTTTCCTTTGGTTGCTTTTATCTTTATTTAATTTTTATTTACAGAATTCAGCATTTCTGAGTTTGAAAAGTATGGAAACAAGACGAGGTCAAAACCTAGTATATGGCTGGACCGTGTATGAAACGCTTAGAGCAGGGGTGTCAAACTCCAGTCCTGGAGGGCCGCAGTGTCTACAGCTATTTCTGGTTTCCTTTCAATCAGCCGCCAATTAAGGCCTTGATTGAGAACAAGGTGTGTGGATTCTTTCGCCAATCAATGACTTGCATTAATCACTCATGCTGAAACACACCAAAAACCAGCAGACACCTCGGCCCTCCAGGACTGGAGTTTGACACCCCTGCGCTAGAGGGTACATGCAGTACAATAAAATAATTAGTTTCTGAGTTTGGGTGAAATTCTTTATTGGTTCTTTGAAGAAAGTGAAGAAAGAATGCGGTTGTCATGGGGTTTGCTACCGAAGTTTTGAAAGCGATAGGGTTTCTTTATTTTCTCATACTCAGTTTTGGAGTATTCACCAGTTTTATTTTGGGTGGCTATTATTTCCCTTTTGGTTTTCTCTCGCCTCCTCTTCCTTTCTCTATATATTTAGAGGAGAGGCGCATTTCCTCAAACTGTGTTCGAGTCTACGAGCTATTCGCCTGACGTACTACGGGTTGTTTTAATTTTGTCCATTTTTCCTGTTCGTTTCTCTCCTGTGGAGAATGGGAGCTTTATTATTTTTCTGTTTTCCATGTAAGCCTTCCCTAACTGCGCGGTTACTCCGCCTTGTGGTTCTCTCTTTAGAGAACTTTTAGATATCCCTTAGCTGAGTTTGGTCCTCCGAATCACATCTCCCCACCTCACAGCAGTACAAAAGCTGTACCATAATGAATGTCCGAATTAGTCTAGTCTGTAGGTCTTACATGTCAACGACAGTTCATGGGCACGGAAAGACCTGCACACAAGAATAAAATGAATGACATTAGCCAGAATGAATTAGAAAATGTATTCCTTTTTTTTCTCTTTTTTTTTTACAGTATTTCAACAGGGCATCTCGAAAGTGCAGGCGCAGAGTGCAGCAGGGTTTGTTATCTCTAGTAAAATCATCTTTGGAGAAAAGAATACAATTCATGCTGTGATATTCATGCTTGCTTGCCTTTTTTGGCACATACTAACAATGTAAAGTATCAACAAATGGCACAGGCATATAGCACAAATGAAGGTTGAACTGGTTCATATTGATAGCTGTATTTTGTTGTCCATTGTGTAATGATTGATTGAAAGAATATATTCATTTGACCACAAGTTGCGTTGTTTGAATTCAATATTTGCTTTTGTTGCATGCTTTTAATGTTTTGTGAGTGTTAGAGAATTTTGCAGACAAAATGTGTCCTTTTGGCCAGCGACTTTCAGTTTAGGCCTGTGTGTGAACTGTGTGTGAAAATGCAACTTTCTGAATGGACAAATGTGTTCAAGCAAATGAGAAAAACTGTAAAATAAAGAAAAGCCTTTAGTTGCAGTTCTTGCTCTTCAGTGAGCAATAGTCATTCAATGCATTTGCATTCTGGGCTCCTTTATATGCTATTTTCCATTGGTGCGTCGGGTGTGACAGTCGTGCCAAGTATTCAAATGTGATGATGCGTGCACAGGAACTTGCGGAAGAGCAATTGGCTAAAATCCAAAGAAGAACATATATGGACAATATTTTTTATTGTCTCCAGGCAGTATTCTTACTCCAAAATACACTACTGCTGGATCATAAGAACTTTAAACACTCAGTGTGCTCCTAGTGCTACACCCCCAAGCAAACCAATGAACCCCTCAATGTACTAGTGCTACACCCCCAAGCAAACCAATGAATCCACCATAAATTTAGAAAAATTACATATTACATATCAATTTGTTTCGATTCATATGTTATTTGAGAAAAACAATTCCCATGGATCTTGCATTACACTTTGCAAAATGCTAGCCAACATGTATTTGATGTATCATAGATGTAAGACTCAATTCTGGCTCTTGGTTTGAGCTCACCAAAACTGAACTTGAAAAATTCACTTTTTAAGTTTTTATATTCTAAGTGGGCTCTCAGTCTAAAAGCCAGAAACGTGTATGTACTTTATATAATATAATTCACGAACTAGAAATAAGCGTCTTGCTGTTGTATGCCTCCGCCAACAAGTCAAGTTGCAGTTTAATCAATGTCTGTCCAGACTCATGAACTATACGTAGTGAAGACTTTGAAGGAATTTAATTTAAAAAGGTATGAAGTGTATTTATTGGCGAAATGGAAGTTATCACTATATTGACATGTATGATTCCAGTGAGAAACATGCTGTCTTCACTTAGACTATTTTTACAGAGTACAGAGAACAGAGGGTCATTCTACATAAACCAAACATTAGATGAATAAACTTTGTTTTATCATTGCAAGGCCAGTCTTTATTTATTGAACATATATAATTAATGTGATTAGATCGTTTTCTCAGCTAGAGTGGTAAGCAAAACATTATGTTGTCACAGTGAAGTTGACCTTTGAACTTTTGGATATAAAATGTCATCACTTCATCATTTTATCCTATGAGACATTTGTGTGAAATTTTGTCATAATTAGTGTAGGAATTCTTGAGTTATGGCCAGAAATGTCTTTTGTGAGGTCACAGTGACCTTGACCTTTGACCACCAAAATCTTATCAGTTCATCCTTGAGTCCAAGTGGATGTTTAGGCCAAATGTGAAAAAATTCCCTCAAGGCATTCCTGAGATATAACGTTCACAAGAATGGGACAGACAGACGGACAACCCGAAAACATAATGCCTCCGGCCACGGCTAGCGCCGGCGCGAAGGCATAAAAACAATTCCACTGCTGGTATGGAAACATGTAGATTATGGAGGAACAGAATCATGATTATATTTTATATATACTTATGTTCTTATATATATTATAAGTGCATTGATCACATTGACAACTCCTTCCTTACCTTTGTTATCAGTAGGTGCCAGCTCTCTGTGGTCCTCTCCTATTCAGAATAAAAGCAGATCTGGGTCAAATATTACATGAAATACTTTAACCCATTAGATACCAGTAACATTCCTGCATATTACTAACCATTTTACCATATTCAGAACCAATTATCTTCTGATACTGTACATTTTGGTTAGTCAGGTATTTCACTGAATATTTTCAGAGATCTGCAGGAGTTTTAAATATTCTCAGAATCTAAAGACCGTGTGCATTTGACCCAGGTCTGATGGAAAAACTTGAAAGTGTTTCCTTTTTTCTTAAAGGGATATTTCACTGGCGGAGAAACATAAGCAATTTTGTGGAGCTTACCCCATTGCATAGCGTGAATACTAGCAACATCAGCTGTCCCTGCGGACCGTGAAAGGGGGCAGTTCACGCAAAAAATTATTTTTTATATGCTTCTACATACCCCAAGGGCTATCTATCCATCCAGGTAGTTTCACTGAGAACTCACTATTTTGTAGATATCCGCTGAAACTCACCTTGACATCACCCCGATATAATGGACCTCAACAGAAGAAAGTTTGTGGTTGTTTATCAGCATCGCCGATACTCCCGGTTGTCAGGCTCCCAAGGTCGCTCCCAAGGTCACTCCCGTTCATTTTCAGGACCTCGCCGAAATGACTCGTCTTAAAGCACAAACTAAGAGTAGTTTACTATTATGACTAGAATAATAGATTGAAAAAAGAGAGTACTAACGCCAAAAGGTATTGTTTGTTTTGATATCTGATGTATTTTCAAGGTTATATTGTCTTACAAAGGAAAAAGAAGAAAAAGTTTTGTTATTTTTACCATGTGATTTAACCTTGCGCATAATAACAAAATAAATCAAACTATGGCTTGTTGTATTAGTATGCAATAGCCTATCTGAAAATAGTTCCGCTATTTATAGCCAACATAAATCTGAAAAACAACTAATCAGCTCACAAAAATAGAATATATGTATGTGAGAGGTCCAAAATGAATTATGGCCTAAACAGCCCTTCATAGAAAAATTATGTTTGACATTTACTATCAAAAATGTGTTCTAGTGGAAAATGAAAAAAAACCACATAAGACTTCATTCCTATGGCCAAAATGGTTAAAAAAATGTTTTAAAGAAATGCAATTGTTTTATTCCAATGGATAGACAACTATATTTGAAATAATTGAAAACATAATGTCTCTACAGACATTTATGATGAAAATGTGTTTTAGTCAAAACAGCGAAGAAATGGCCACGATTTAATGGATAGGAAATTATATTTACTTCATAATTGCCATAAAATAAGTGAAAGATAATGGTGTTTTTTTACATTCATTATGAAAAATTTGTTTTCGTGGAAAATGAGAAAAACATTGTCTTATGCCCAAATAGGGCCAAAATGGTCAGAAAAATTTAAATGCTATTTTGTTTTCATTCCAATGGATAGGAAATTATATTTAGTTCATAACTGAGGTGAAACAAGTGAAAGATCATGTATTTTTAGACCTTTATTATAAAAAATGTATCTTCATGAAAATGAGAGACTAAATAATAATAAATTTAAAACAGAAAAGAACAAACACTAATAAAAAATTTAATACTTTTTTTAATTTTTATTATCGAACGGAGTATAACAGGTAAAATAGAGAGACTGCGTATCGAGAGTAAAGAAGTGGTTAAAACGGGTAAAACAGAAATCTAAATACAGGTCATACATTGTAAAAGGCCGTTGGATAAAAATGGGCCTTAAGAAGGGATTTAAAAGAGGCCGCTGACTCAGCAGCTCTGGTGCTCAAGGGGAGGCTGTTCCAGAGTCTCTGGGCTTATACAGCACAGGCATGATCACCCTTAGTCGGTCACATGGGGTCTTTGTTTTTGCCCAGACCATATACCTTGCCTCCTCGAGACTTGGTATATGATGTGTTTTTTTGCCTACTCCCCACTCCCCACTCCCCCCCCTTTCTCTTTTCCTTTTTTCTCTTTCTTGCAACCCCACCCCCACCCCACCCCACCCTGCTGTAACTATGCAGTTTGCATAGTTTGTACGAAACGTCAAGATGGCCGCGCCTTTGTTTTGGCTGCTCGTCGTCTTCTAACGTTTCCGCTCCTGTTTATCGCTTGTTTGATTATATTCTGTATTTGCTTTTGAACGCTCTGTGAAGCACTCTGTACATTCGTGTTGAGAAGGGTGCTATATAAATAAACTTTACTTACTTACTTACTACTTAGTTATTGGACTCTGGAACAGCTAGACAGCCCTTGTTAGAGGATCTAAGAGGTCTTTGAGTCTCATACGGAGCTAATAATTGTAAAATATACCCCTGGGTGCCAGACCATGCAATGCCTTGAAAGTGACAAGTAAAACTTTTAAATTGATTCTAAAATTAACTGGCAGCCAATGGAGGGACGCTAGTACTGGAGTAATGTGTGACTGTTTTCTGTTCTAGTCAAGAGTCTAGCAGCAGAATTCTGTACAACTTGAAGTCTGGTAATACAGTGATGGTTCATACAAGTAAACAAGGCATTACAATAGTCTAAGCGTGAAGAAATAAAAGCACGTATAAGTTTCTCAGTATCCTCAAAGGATAAAACCTGTCTAACTTTGGCAATGTTTCTCACCTGATAAAAACACGACTGCACTAGTTTGTTTTTGTATGGTGATCAAAGCGTAGATAAGGATTAAAAAAAACTCCCAAGGTTTCTAACAAGTGGCTTTATATTGTCCGCCAGAGGTCCAATGGCCAACAGAGGTTGCTCATAGAAAGACTGAGGCCCAATAATGAGTACCTCAGTTTTATCTGGGTTTAGCTGAAGGAAATTTTGGAACATCCAGCTTTGAACATCCCTGAGGCAGTCATGGAGAGCAGATCATCTATTTAGGGCATGAGGTTTGAAAAACAGGTAGAGGTGCGTGTCGTCAGCCTAACAATTAAAAGATTAATTATTCTCAGCATGTATATGGAGAACAAAGTCGGACCGAGAATAGAGCCCTGTGGAATGCCAGAACAGACCAAAGCCCATGAGGATCTATAACGTCCAATGGAGACTAAGAAGGTTCTATCTGACAAGTAGGACTTAAACCATTCTAAAGCAGTCCCAGAGATCCCACCCCAGTTTCTAAGTCTTTCAATAAGGATAGAGTGATCGACAACAACAAGACAGAACCAAAACCAGCATCATAAGACTAGTCTTATTACGAGTCCAAAAAGGGCCAAAATAAATAAAAATGCCATTTTCTGATTCCAGTGGATAGGAAACTACATTAACTTCATACCTGAGGAGAAATAAGTGAAAACAATTATGCGTTTTTTGACATTTATGATGAAAAATGTGTTTTAGTGGCGTTACGTCCCACAATTCGCCTGCGTTATAATAACCAAGGAAACAATGGACAATAATACATAAACAAAATGCCATCAACAGAAAAAGAGCCAACGTAAAATTACAATATGGAAATTAAGTTTATTACCAAAAAATAAAACACACACAATACATTACCAAAGGTAGGTTTACAGAATGAACAGAACAGACCAGGCCGGAGCTAAACTACTCCTAATCTGAAACCATGGAAACTATCCCTCTACCGAGGCAATAGAAGAGGAACGCTGCTTCTGTACTCTTACCTAAAACTCACTAGAGAGGTGTTTTAACGAAGAAAATAAACTCTCTGTACACCTGCAACCTGCAACAACAACAACAAAAACCACTAAACAAAGCACCTTCAACTAAAGACAAACTTGCAGCAACAGGAAATAAAATTGGCTGTGGCTGCTCCACAATAACACAGGTATAATAATGTAAGGCAGAGAGAACGAGCCAGCCCCGATCTGCACAGCAATCAGGCCTTTAATCCAGTTCAGCCTTGTGTGCACCCCTGTGTGTGTAACAGACAGGAGGGTGTACGCGTGTGGTGTACACGCCTATGAAGACGTATATTACCATCTTACTATTGCGCAGCTAAAATAACATTGAAACAACTTTGACAAGACTTAAGACCAGGTTTGTGGTGGTTTTAGCACAAGCGCTTTCTGCTGGCTGAAGATAGCAATACGCCAAAAATTATCCTGGCCACGTCTCATCTTACGACCAACCCGCACAGTTCACTTGCTATGTGCACAAGTTCACTTGTTATTTAAACAACGTCAGTGCTAGAGGCTAAAATAACACTAGCAAAGAAACTAGGACTTGCGTCTCGGTTACCGCCGCTTAACGCCTATGTGTCCTGTAGTATCTTCAGAGGCCAAGAATAGCACGGAAACCTTAATCCGTTTGGTATATTTATTCACTTACAGATCACTCGTTGACAACACCGGCTGGACCGCGACTGCTCTGCCTGATGCTGCACTTCCGCCAAAGCAAGGCATATTCTACGACTCCCCAAATAGCTAGTGCCACCCTGTGGTTAAGCTACACATAACTCTTAGGTTACTACACCCCCTTCCCTCTGATAATACTAGCTTTCCAATGATCAATAACTCTTAAAAGTAAAGTAACAGTCATTCTAAACCTATAATGCCACGGCCAGCCAACCAAGGAACAAAAAAAAAAAAAAACCCAATAATAATAATAAACAAACCCAAAAACCATTGTTCAGGAACACAGTTTGATGTGCTCAAACCTTGCCATTTAACTACGGTCCCTTTTTGCTCTTTTGTTATATATATATATATATATATATATAGTACGTTAACAGAACTTTTCCCTACACTAGGGATTTCGGGGTAGACTGCCCTACGTCCCAGTGAGTTACAGGGCGCATTCTAACCCTGTGGCTGGGTAACCCACCACTAACTAAAATCTTTTAAGTAACCTGGAGGTCTTCTATTCCGCTCGGATCTTCTTAACTGTGGTTGTTCCACTGGCCCAGCATCGTCTGGTTGTGACGCCCCTTCAGGCAAGATGGAACTCACTGGACCGAGGTTCTCCTCCATCACCCGCACTGCCGGTGCCTCCCACACGCTCCTTGGGGAACTTTCTGCTGCAGGTGAGTAGATTTGTGGCCTCTCATCTTGCATGGGGGTGGAGACTGTGTGTCTGTGCCGTACTTAGTCAATGTGTCTCCTCACTACCTTGCCATTTCCCAGGACCACCGTACAGGATACTGGTCCTGTCCTCTTTTCCACAGCTCCCGGAACCCAGGTGGGCCCCACACTGAAGTTCTGTGTGTAGACAGGATCACCTTCCCTCACACTCCTCTCTCTGGCATGCAGATCATGGTGTTGCTTTTGCCGCAGTTGCTTGAGTTCCACCTGACTTCTAAAATCTGGATGGAGGAGATCAAGTGTGGACCTCAGTTTCCGTCCGTACAGTAGTTCAGCTGGGGACTTGCCTGTCGTGGACTGCGGTGTTATTCGGTAGCTAAACAACGCCCGTGCTACCCTGGTGTTGATGTTTTCCTCTGTGCCCTTCTTCATCACCTTTTTAAAAGTTTGTACCGCTCGCTCCGCCAGCCCATTGGAGGACGCGTGGAATGGCGCGGTGGTGACGTGAGTGATGCCATTCCTGGCCATGAATTCCTTGAATTCGCCACTGGTGAAGCATGTGCCATTATCACTCACTACCATCTCCGGTAAGCCCAGCTGACTAAAGCTTCTTCTCAGGCATTCGATAGTCACCGCAGACGTGGAGCTGCTGAGTGGATACGCCTCCAGCCACTTGGAGTGAGCATCGATCAGGATGAGAAACATCTTCCCCAGGAATGGTCCAGCATAATCGATATGCACTCTTTGCCAGGGCCTCCCTGGCCACTCCCAGGGATGTAGAGGGGCGACCGCTGGCAGGTTCCTGTTTTCTTGGCAAACTTGGCATGTCTTCACTAACGCCTCAATTTCTGACTCTAACTTTGGCCACCACAGGTAGCTGCGGGCCAATCCCTTCATCCTAGTGATTCCAGGGTGGGACTGATGTAACTGCTTCAGAACGGCTGCCCGGCCAGGTGGAGGAATGACTACTCTGGCTGCCCACAACACGCACCCCGCTTGCGTGCTGAGTTCCTCCCGTCTGTGCACATATGGCGTGAAAGCTGGGTCATCCACTTCCTTGGGCCAGCCCCTCAGTATGTACTCACGTACTCTGGAAAGTACCGGATCTTTATCCGTCCACGACTTCACTTGCTTTGCTGTCACCAGGGGGGTATCCAAGTCATCCAGAAAGAGCACTCTCTCGACATCCTGCGTTTGCTCTCCTTCCCCCTGCAAGGGCAGACGGCTGAAGGCATCTGCGTTGCCATGTTCCTTCCCTGGTTTGTAGATAATCGCATACTCATATGCGCCCAGAGTGACCGCCCAGCGTTGGATCCTTGGCGAGGCCATTTGCGGCGCGGCTCTCATCTCGTTGAAGAGTGCAATGAGAGGTTTGTGGTTGGTCACGATTGTGAACCTCCTACCGTAGAGGTAACTGTGAAACTTTTTCACTCCGAAGAGGACTGCCAGTCCCTCTTTGTCGAGTTGAGAGTAGTTCTTTTCCGCTGGACTTAAGGTTCTGGATACAAATCCTATGGGCCTATCTGTGCCATCAGGCATCCTATGGGAGAGGACAGCCCCAACTCCATATGGAGAGGCATCACAGGCTAAGATGAGGTCCCTGGCCCCCTCATAATGCACTAGCACTGCATCTGATTGCATGAGGGACTTTGAGTCTTCAAACGCCCTCTGCTGTTCTGCCCCCCACTTCCACTTCACTTCTTTCTTTAGTAGCTTGTGAAGGGGAACGAGCCATGTGGAGAGGTTGGGCAGGAACCTATGGTAGTAGTTCAACAACCCCAAGTATGCTCTGAGCTCAGTGACACTACTGGGTGTAGGTGCTTCCTTGATCGCCTGCACTTTCTCAGTCACCGGGTGCAACCCCGTTGCATCAATGCGGTGTCCTAAGAACACCACTTCCTCTGCTAGGAAGGAACACTTGCTTCTTTTGAGCCTCAGCCCACTGTCGTTCAGCCTCTTTAGCACCTCCGCTAGGTTCTGTAGATGTTCAGCCTCATTCCTTCCGCTGACCAGGATATCGTCGAGGTAAACGGTGACATGTGGAATGCCCTGCAGTATCCCCTCCATGGTGCGCTGAAATATCGCCGGGCTGGATGCGACTCCGAAGGGAAGTCTGGTATATGCGAACAAACCCTTGTGTGTATTTACTGTTACGTATTCTCGGCACTCTGGATCCAGCACAATCTGTTGGTACGCGTGGCTCATATCGAGCTTTGAATATTTCTCCCCTCCTAACAGATTGGCAAACAGGTCCTCAATCTTCGGGATTGGATACTGCTCCAGGCTTGACGCTCGGTTGACCGTGAGTTTATAATCTCCACAGATCCGCACGGAGCCATCTCCCTTCATCACTGGCACGATCAGACAGGCCCACTGTGAGAACTTAACAGGTTCGATAATCTTATCTTCCAGTAGCCTCTCCAGTTCTTTTTCAACTAGGGGCTTCACGGCGTATGGGACAGGCCTGGGTTTGTAGAACCGGGGCTGTGCATCCTTCTCTATGTGAATCTTAGCTGTCACCCCCTTAAGCTGTCCTAAACCCTCTTTGAACACCTCCGCCTGCTGCTCTAACACTTCTTCTAATGTGTGCTTATGTGCTGTGCTCACTTTGTTCACCAGCTGGATGTCTACAGCCAGCTCCTGGAGCCACCCTCGTCCCATTAAGTTTGGCCCCGCCCCATCTACCACTATCACTGGCAGTGATTTTGTCTTATCTTTGTATTGCACTGCAACTTGGGTGGTGCCCAGTACTCCCAACTTTTCCCCAGTGTACGTTTTTAACCGTACACTACAGCGCTCCAACCCTGAGACTACTGTATGTTCACACAGTTTGGAGTATTGTTCCTTATTCATTATTGTCACTCCACATCCCGTGTCCACTTCGAACGTCACTTCAGAGCCATTGACCTTTACTGTCTGCTTGATGGGAGCCACCTTGGGTGGGCTTTTCTGACCTATGCTATAGATGGTGTGGATCTCTTGAGAGTCCTCAGAGTCTCTCTCCTCCTCCTCCTCTGTTAGGAGGTGAGCACGTCTGACATTTCCAGGCTTCGCCCTAACCCCCTTTCCTCTCTGACCCCCTTGTTGTACTGTGCTAGGAGCATCACTCCCCCTACTCTTACAGGCTCTTTTAATGTGGCCCCGCTTGCCACACTTGTGACACTGTTCATTAGCAAACCTGCATTCCGCTGCTGCATGTTGGCCTCTGCATCTGTAACAGGTCAGGTCCCTCTGTCTGTTTTGCAGGTCTGATGAAGACATCTGGTGCACTGCCACCTGGCTCCTGAACATCCTCCCGGCAGCTCCCTGCTCCTCCGTCAGCTGCCCCTGCAAATCTTTGATATCTTTATTAGCCGATTCCATGGCTTGGGCTATTTTCATTGCTTTGTCAAATGTCAAGTCACTCTCTGACAACAGCCTCCTCTGAATCCTGTCATCTGACACCCCACACACAAGCCTATCCCTCAGCATCTGCGTAAGCGTGTCACCATAATTGCAGTCCTGAGCCAGCCTTCTCAGTTCAGCCACATAGACAGTCACATCTTCACCGGCCTTGCGCAGCCTGGAATTAAACCTAAACCTCTGCACGATCTCGCTGGGTTTTGGATTGAAATGTTCCTTTAACAGTTCAACCAGCTCCTTGAATGACTTTTCGCCTGGCTTCTGTGGGCTTAACAGGCTCCTCATCAAGCTGTATGTGGCTGCACCGACCCCACTCAGTAGAATGGCTCTCTTTCGGTCTTCCTCATTGATCCCATTAGCCAGAAAAAAATAATCCAACATTTCACAATATACCTCCCAGCTCTGTACCTGACTGTCGAAGGGTGTTACTGCTCCTACTGTTGCCATTTCGAGTTCTTGACGGTCCTCCCAAAGCCCGCAAATTCCTTTGGTCCAGTTCGTTTACACGAGCTAACGTTAGCTAACTGCACGATTTCGCTTGCTAGCACTCGTTAGTTCAGCCTTACAATTACACCGTAATTAAGACTTCTTCCGCATTTCTGTCTAACTCCATGTTACTCCTCGTCGCCAAATATGTAGTATCTTCAGAGGCCAAGAATAGCACGGAAACCTTAATCCGTTTGGGTATATTTATTCACTTACAGATCACTCGTTGACAACACCGGCTGGACCGCGACTGCTCTGCCTGATGCTGCACTTCCGCCAAAGCAAGGCATATTCTACGACTCCCCAAATAGCTAGTGCCACCCTGTGGTTAAGCTACACATTACTCTTAGGTTACTACAGTCCAAAAAGAGCCAATAATCTTTTTACTCCAGTGGATTGGAAACTATATTACCTTCATACTAGTAGTGAAATAAGTAAATGTTTGTTTTTTTATTACGCAAATTATAAACAAAGTGCAATACAACAGACGATTAAGAATGGCACATGCTCAAAATGAAATACCATACTTAATTATTGCTAAATGAGTACATTAGCCTAGAAAGTCATTAAATCACATCGTTGCTTGTGTGTGAGAAATACTGAGTGCACGTTTCATTTGTCCACCAGAGGGAGACAGCGTGAAGCTGAAATATCTTAAAACAGTCTATTTTCAAATTCTACAGTTATGCCATTTAATAAAGACTATTGTTATATTTAAACCAATAATGTCTTAGTGTCTCCTCTGCCTGTCAATTATTGACCAGTGATTAGGCAGAGCCAGCCTGTGGCAGAGGGGGGTGCTGTGTGTGCATACAACATTGAGTTGCAACGTAAACTCTTGTGAAACCCACGTGCCGCTGCTGGAAAACACTGGATGCTGTAGAAGTTGGTTTGGAAAACCATTGCTTTGAAAGGTACCAAAAATAACTGCTCAATAGTCAAGTAGTGACTTTTCTAAATCTATGGAATTGTGGTTACACTACGGTAACAGAAGCAACCACTCAGCAGATACTGTGTAACTTTGTCAGCCCTTGGCGAGTCGCAACATAAAGAACAAAAACCAGAAGTTTGCAAAAATAGATTAATTTATGAACAAAAATGAATAAATTACCTTAACAAAACGGACACACAGAAGCCCGGTGGTTGCCGCAGAGTGAACCCCCTTCTTGGTTATCACAGGGCTACTTATAAAAGAGTTCCAACAGCTGGCGCCAATCCTGCAATTAAACAGAACACAACGAACGACACCAGCCGCATCTCACCAGGTAGAAGGCTGGGGACGGAACAGTCGGCTATCCACTAATTCTCTTCTCGTGTATTTTCAACGTTAGCTTGAATCGGCCAGTTAATTAGCCCCCATTGTTACGCAATCAATCAGAATGTTATGGATATTCTAAACACACCTGTACCGTCTTGCTAAAATGACAACCGTAATTTTACTGATTCTGTGTCTTTTAATACCTGCTTTCCATTTATACTAAAATGCATCCGCAAATACCTTTGTCAAACTTTCTTTCGGGTTTCTAAAATCACTTCACATGCGCTAAAGTAATCTATTTGCATGTCCACCTCCCACTATTTCGTGAAATAACTGTATTCTATTAATTTAGGCTAACCCGCAAAAAATAGAAAATAACATATCATTCGATTTGAGCACACGCAATCCTCTTTACACCTCGTTAGTTGATCACCTCGGACGAGTTTTTGCGAACGGTAAGTTTTACACGTGTTTTTGTCTTGGCTTATTGAGTTTTGTTTCTCAGACTAGATTTAATTTGCACTACTGTACATGAATGCCATTGCTTCAACTGTAAAGAGTGAATCCCCTACCTGATCTACTCATATTGAGCCCGTACATAATCCCATACAGAATATGAAATAACTACTACTATATCACTGGAGTTAGATCATGCAAGAATAAATCATAACAGCAAAAGAGTGAATACTTTTATAATTCAGGTTTAATCATTGAGGATCATTGTCTGCAAATACAGAAAATTACAGCAACAGGTTCAAACAAAATAAACAAGACAATAGTCTATGGAAACTCAAACCATTAATGTTTACAGTACAGAAAAGAAATAAGTACACTGCAGTGATCAGTACAGAAAGGAAATAAGTACACTGCAGTGATCAGTACAGAAAGTAAATAAGTACACTGCAGTGATCAGTACAGAAAGTAAATAAGTACACTGCAGTGATCAGTACAGAAAGTAAATAAGTACACTGCAGTGATCAGTACAGAAAGTAAATAAGTACACTGCAGTGATCAGTACAGAAAGGAAATAAGTACACTGCAGTGATGATTCTGAAACCTGCCCATCAGCTGATTTTGCCCACAGAATTATGCACATTGGAGCTCATAAAATGCATGTTTAACTTGAGGAGTTTGTCACTGGCTTCTTTTATACAACAATTTAAAAGATACAAAAGACTAAATTATGACTTCAAAAGCATTTTACCCTGCTAACTTTGACCAGTATCACACTATTAATAATACATTTCATGTTTTAATCAGCAAATGTACACAAACACAGCTTGAATATTTACAATATAAGTTTTCTTTCAATGTAAAAAAATGTATCATAATTAAATAGCAAGCGCTTAACCTGAACCCGCTAAAATATCATATTGTTATATACAGGGTTTAAGCTGTACTGATGTTAATATTGGATACAGCTGAAATTGTGGTTGTATAAAGGCTGGGTCAGGTTTTGGTCGTGGTTGTGTGTTGGTTTAATAAGGTTGGGTGTACATGCAAGTGTGTCTAAAACGGTCCGTGTGCAAGAAAATTTCACAGTATATGATAGAAACTGTGTGTGTGTGCGCGTGCGTGGATGTATTTGTGAGAGTGTGTGCGTGCGTGGATGTATTTGTGAGAGTGTGTGTGTGTCTGTCTGTGAGAGTGGGTGTGTATGGTTGGGTGTAAGAGTTTGCATGTGTGTGTGAGAGAGTGCGTATGTGGACGTGAGTGTACGTGTGTGTGTGAGAGTGTGTGTGTGTGTGAGAGAGAGAGTGCGTATGTGGACGTGAGTGTACGTGTGTGTGAGAGAGAGTGTATGTGTGTGTGTGAGAGAGTGTGTATGAGAGTGTGTATGTGTGTGTGTGAGAGTGTGTGTATGTGTGTGTGTGAGAGTGTGTATGTGTGTGTGTGTGTGTGTGTGAGAGAGAGTGTATGTGTGTGTGTGTGAGAGTGCGTATGTGGATGTGAGTGTACGTGTGTGTGTGAGAGTGTATGTGTGTGTGTGTGAGAGAGAGTGTATGTGTGTGTGTGAGAGTGCGTATGTGGATGTGAGTGTATGTGTGTGTATAAGAGGGCGTAAGCAGTGTTTGAATTGTGAGGATCAAACCGCCAACCTGCTACATGACAGCGGAATGCTGTAACCAGTGCTCAAATTGTCGTTGAACGCGGGGAGCGCCGTTCCCCTTGTTAAGGAAAATTGTAAAAATCATCCCCCTTGTTAAGATATGCAGTTCTGTAAAACTAAACGCATTGGGTTCAGTCCAATCACTTATTCTCACTCCTTGCATCATTTCCTCGTGTCCTTTCCTCGGTCCTTAGCTCCACCCAGGCCCGGACTGGCCATCTGGCAGAAGGGCCGGTCTGATTTTCTACTGTTTTGGGCCGGTGTATTTGAGCGTAGGCGTATCCGTCACTCGAACAGCACAAATAACCAATCACTGCTCAACTGTGAGCGGGAAGTTGAGCAATATCCAATCAGATAACACTTTCGTTGTGCACGTTTATGAAAAGACGAGCTATCTTTTTGAACCCATCCGTAGACAGTAGCTAGCCTTCGTGCTACGTAATGTGAGTGTAGAACTTGTTAATAATGTTTATTTACAGGCTAATTGAACAAATAAATTGAAAATGACAGTTGTGTCGGGGGCCTCGGTGTACATAGCAGCGACGGTGGAGAATACCAGCTTTACTGGCAGCAGCAGCGACAGCAGTAGTTGTTGTTTAATTTGCGGAGGTCCGTAGCAGCGTAGGTTTGTAGAGGAAGAGTTATTGGAGGTTGGAGGTTAGGTAGAAAAAATGAAAGTCCCGGGCAAGTTGTTAGGAGTAGCATGAGTGCAGTTGTAGATAAGCCGGAGAGTAGGCTAACGTTAGCTAATAGCTGATAGCCAGCGAAGTTTGCGGGAGTAATCCAAAGCAGCGGTATGTAGTTGCTGTTGTTAGCCCGGGACTGAACCCGAGCAGGAAGCCAGCTGAGCTCCCGATACACCACGCCAGCGACCAGATCCAACAGTAGAGAGAAAGCGGAGAACTTCACTTACCTGTGGAGATGGTGGCCCAGAGTGGAGACTACCTCACGAGACGAGGTTCGGGGCAATGGCGTAGCTTAGGCTATTTGGCAGGCAGCACACAGCGTGTCGGTAGTTGAAGGGCAGCAACACACAGCGACACACAGGAAACAGGAACAGCAGGTATGTCCAAACAATAAATCCAAAGGGAAAGTGATAGTAACCCAAAAGACAGAAAGGCTTTGCAGTGAAGTTGAGCGAAAAACAAACAAGAACAAAAAACATGGAAAAAAACAAGTAGACTACAGGTAGTTTAGGACGCAGGTAGACTACAGGTAGTTTAGGACGCAGGTAGACTACAGGTAGTTTAGGACGCAGGTAGACTACAGGTAGTTTAGGACGCAGGTAGACGCGGGTAGAAGCGGCAGTCGACAGCAGGACGCCAGCAGTGCTCTGAGCCGCATGACAGGATGCTACGTGTGTGTCGGTCGTTAAGCTGTTGACCACAATTGCAACGAGTGTGATATGGATTAAAGCGCTTTATAATAAATGAAAATGAACGGTAAGATTGGATTGTGTGTGCCTGCCTGCGGTAAATGTGTAGTGTATACTGTATAGTGTGTGCCTGCCTGTGGTAAATGTGTAGTGTATACTGTATAGTGTGTGCCTGCCTGTGGTAAATGTGTAGTGTATACTGTATAGCAATCGCTTACACATTTTAGTTTAAGACACATACCCCTCCAGTCAACAAACAGCGCCCCCCTGTTAACATTTTACAATTCAAACCTTGGGCGTGGGTGTGAGAGACAGAGAGTGTGTATTGGTCAGATGTATATGTGAATGTGAGAGTAAAGGTGTGTGTGTGTGTGTGTATGTGTGTGTGGTATGGTGGGTATGAGTGTGTGTGCGTGTGTCAGAGAGAGTGTGTGGGTGTGTTTGTAAGAGCATATGTGCGTGTGTGTCTGAGTGTGAAAAAGAGAGAATGTGTGGTGTGGTGGGTATGAGAGTGTGTGTGTGTCCGTGTGTTTGTCACTGTTTGCGTACGGGTGTGTGTGTGTATGGGAGGGCATGTGTGTGGGTGTGAGAGAGAGACAGTGTATGTGTGTGTGACTCTACTCCAGTTGGCAGAGGGACAATGAAGAGTACCACACACTAAATCCAGCACAGAGGGGTGTGTGTTCAGTGAAGTGTGTGTGGAACGTGTGCAGGAGGGTCAGTGTGTCAGAGTCAGAGACGCTGTAGAAGGACAGAGTGCCGGCCGGACGGTCCACACACACTCCTACCCTGTACACACTCACTCCTTCACCATCACCATCATCACACACTCCTCCGACTCTGCGGTAAGGGGAGGGGGGGGCAGGTATGACTGTGTGGTTATCATTGTGCCAGACATAGTAACTGTGTTTACCAGGATCACTGAGTTTATAGAACCTCAGACTCCAGGACTTTTTATTGTATCCAAACCTACAGTTATAACCCCCTCCTTTCCTGCTGATTCCTTTATATGTCACTGCGATATGAACCCCTCCCTCCAACTCAGACACACTGAACTCAGCCTCCCAGGAACAGCGCTCACACACACTCTCTCTGCACACAACCTGGGCCCAGTCCTCAAATCTCTCTGGATGATCGGGATATGGCTCCTCTCTCCCCGGTGTGTGTGTCACCTTCCTGTTCCCCTCAGACAGAGATAGCTTTCTGCACGCTGTGTTTGGATCCAGTGTGAGCTGACAGCCGTCTGCACACCAGAGACATTAATGAGATTAATGATCATTATTAATATTTGAAAAAGCTGTGATAGTACCCGTGTGTGTGTGTACAAGTGTGTTTCACTTTGTGTGTGTTTATGTGTGTGTGTGTGAGAGAGACATTTTTGTAAAAATCTAACACACACACAGCAGTGTGTTCTGTATCAATACAAACTCACATTTCCTGGGTCCTGGTTTGGTCCTGTTCTCTCCTCCATTGTCCACACTTTAAAAACAGCAGAACAGAGAGAGTGTGTGTGTGTGTGTGTGTGTGTGTGAGAGAGAGAGTGAAAGAGAAAACACATTACTCATCGTATTATACATACAGTAATTACATATTGTTTATCTGTTTATTATGTCAGTATTTACAAGCTACGCCACAGGGCTTACAATAGCCCTGCCCCCCAGAGCGCACCCCCACCTACACAAGCCCAGCTACGCCCCCGCCCCCAGAGCATGCCTTTATGTTGGCAAGGCCGATCATCGATACACGATGCCATTGTAGATCAGCACAACCCTAAGCTGAATTATGAAAATATAATTAGAGGCAGCTGCTAGGTGTGATGCACTACAATTAAAACATCTGGAGTCCCAGGTGAGGGAACTAGAGTCTAAAGAGAGGCAGAGACTTGCAGAATTTGAGGCTACAGAGAGAAAAAAAAAAAAAATTTTTTTTTAAAGGAAAATATCATTCCGCATTCCCCCCCCTCCCTCTCTGTCTCCCTCTACTGGTTTCAGTATTAGTCAAAACCTAAGTTTAATGCCACCTTTTCACAAAAACAGAAATAAACTCCTTACGGCCCCCATTGAAGGCAGAGGGACGAACCAGAGGTGCAGTGTTCCTGAGTCTCCTGGGTGATTGTATCTCAGGTCCAGCTCTCTCAGGTGTGTGTGTGTGTGTGTGTGTGTGTGTGTGTGTGAGGTGCAGTGTGGAATCTCTGTACTTACAGCAGTGTGAGTGTGTCCAGTTTAGCAGCAGAGAGCGCTCTCACTCCTGAGTCTCCTGGGTGATTGTAACTCAGGTCCAGCTCTCTCAGGTGTGAGGGGTTTGAACACAGAGCTGAAGCCAGAGAATCACAGCCTGTCTGTGTGACTCTACAGCCTGACAGCCTGCAGAGAGAAGCACACAGACCTTACAGCACATTAATATAAACTAACAGGACTGTGTGTGTCAAACACATAGCAGTGTGTTACACACCTTTCAGCATATTAGGGGTGGGAATCGAGAACCGGTTCCAACTTGTCCGATTCCTCGGAATCGTTCGCCTTCGAGCTTATCGATTCTCTTATCGATTCCAGCATGTATTCCCGACAGCTACGCATAGCAACAAAAAAATTATGTGCGTCATGTTCATTTCAGTCAACGCATGCTGGCAGGCAGAGTCTAGAAATATAAAACGTAAACGTTTTAAAAACTAATTTAAGCTACTGTCGTTTAAAAATCAATAGACAATGTGTTTGCGTAAGCTCTCCATTTTGTTATCCGTCTTCGGAAATGATCAACTATTCCAACAGATTTGCCGAGTGTGTGGACTTCCCTCAGGAGCCTATAAGACTATAACCAACTACAAGTGTAAAACTACAGTGTTTTGATTGGCGGTAGACTAATCTGACAACGATTGCTTGCTTGGTCACGCACAGATGTATCCTAGATTTGGAAAGCGAATAACTAACCTAAATTAGCTAAATGATAATCTTCAATCTTTGTCATCTTCAGCTAATAAGAGGAGCCAGCTTGCCTCCTAAAAAAATGGTCAGGTAACGTTAAAGATCTTGTCTTTCTTCCATGTAAACGTATAGGCTAAATGAGATAGGGGGAGAATTGTGACAGTTGAAATAGTTCCGATAATACAGAAACCAACGCAAACATTACGGTGCAGCTTTATGAAACACGCCTAGGAGCGTAACTAACTCATAAGTAAAGTTTGCGATCTTCGTTACAGAATGAAACGCCTGAATATCCCAATCGCAGAGCAGCGGTTAAACAATATATTTTTTGACGTAACATTAAACTGATAATATATCCTCTCTTCTCGCGTCCTTTTTCATTATTTTCTGGTGTCTTATTTTCTTTCATGTCATATTTTTAAGCACTCGTATTGATCAAGCCAATTACATTCATAATTTACAGAATTATACAATTCTGACTGTTTTATTGGATCCTCTGCCACTTGTGAAGGCATAAATAAAGCAGATAAATATTTTCCATGATATGACTAAGAAATATGAATGAAAAACAAATGCTTTATAAATATTATGTAATTGATTCCATTTTAGATGACCACCCGATAGTAATAGTAATAGTTGGTCCTTTAATAGCCTGGGAGCAAATAACATTTAAGGAATCGATAAAGGAATCGATAAAGAATCGGATCGATAAGCAGAATCGATAATGGCATCGGTATCAATAAAATCTAACAATTCCCATCCTTACACCTCATTAATATAAACTAACAGGGCTGTGTGTGTCAAACACATAGCAGTGTGTTACACACCTTACAGCACACCTTACTTGAATGAATCCTAATCATTATTTAAGAGGATGAACAGGTTCCTTTAATTTGAACGAAATTTTTTTTCATTTTGAGGAATGTATAAACTGATATGATTTGATCTGATGTTTCTCAAGAAGATGTTTTGTCCAAATGATGTCAGATTAAAATATTTAAATGGACTTTAAAATGTACCAAGAGGTAGG